>SZWC01011402.1:1267-21588 GCA_023375785.1 Penium margaritaceum
TAAATCAAATCGTTTTGCAACACTCCCACCCCAACTTGTGATCGACTTGCGAATTAGTCTGTCAAATTAATTTGATTATTTTACGATGCGGAAACCAAATAGGGCATGAGTTGATATACCATAAACTGATTTTATGTGAAAGGAACGGCATGTTAGCAAGTAGGACCGACACATGGAATCTGTCCCACCCGCAAAGTCCACACAAACTGTTTGTATTCTGTCCTTTGTCTAAATCGATTTGATCGAAAAGTCAAATGAATTGAATCTCCAGATAAAAAAGGAATTGCATTCAGGCCCCAATTGTAGCTTGAAATCAAATCGGCCATTAGATTGCCGCCAGTGACAATTCTGTCGATTTCATTCTTTTTCCAGATCGAACCTCCCAATGTTCGATTTGATTCAATTCTTCCAAATCGACTCGAAAATCAGCCCTAATCACCGATCGATATTGTCCGGATATTGGTCAGTATCCACCAACATTGACCGAGTTACACGGACAAAGTGGCCCTCACTTCTGTTTGACCTTCATGCACTCAGAAACAGTGATTGGCACTTGAGCAAGAAGAAAATTGTTCAAGTTTAGAACAGCAACCTCACACTCACACCTCCTCTCCACCGCAGGTACCATTAGACATGTCCAACCAAACGGCGGCAGCAGCAGGGGTTGGGCTCGTGAGTTGGGAGGGAGTAGTGTTGTTAAATCGATCAAATCGAGAATCAGCCAGATCGTGATCGTTTCAGATCGACTTGTCAGAATCGTCTCTGCGATCTTGATCTGATTTGATTTCGATTTCTCTGCGGACACAAAAATCCGATTCAATCTGATTCGATTCTCTCAATTTGATTTTATTTTTTATCGAAATCGATTGACAAAGTTGTAAAATATGCAGTTTTTCTGACAGTTCATGATAGAAAACTGCTGAAACATGTGACTCGGGGCAGAACGAAGGCCATAAAACCCAATCCTTTCAGTTTCCGCCATCTNTTCGATTTGATTCAATTCTTCCAAATCGACTCGAAAATCAGCCCTAATCACCGATCGATATTGTCCGGATATTGGTCGATATCCACCAACATCCACCGAGTTGCACGGACAAAGTGGCCCTCACTTCTGTTTGACCTTCATGCACTCAGAAACAGTGATTGGCACTTGAGCAAGAAGAAAATTGTTCAAGTTTAGAACAGCAACCTCACACTCACACCTCCTCCTCCACCGCACGTACAATTGGACATGTCCAACCAAACGGCGGCAGCAGCAGGGGTTGGGCTCGTGAGTTGGGAGGGAGTAGTGTTGTTAAATCGATCAAATCGAGAATCAGCCAGATCGTGATCGTTTCAGATCGACTTGTCAGAATCGTCTCTGCGATCTTGATCTGATTTGATTTCGATTTGTCTGCGGACACAAAAACCCGATTCAATCCGATTCGGTTCTCTCAATTTGATTTGATTTTTTTTATCGAAATCGATTTACAAAGTTGTGAAATATGCAGTTTTTCTGTCAGTTCATGATAGAAAACTGCTGAAACATGTGACTCGGGGCAGAACGAAGGCCATAAAACCCAATCCTTCCAGTTTCCGCCATCTTCTGCCTCTAAATCGACCAGATCGCGCGTAATGAGCGATTCAAGGTTTCATTTCGATTTGGGGTTAGCAGCCAACGATTCAAGTTGATTTCAGATCGCATGTACGTTGACGATCCGATCTAATCGAATCGTTTGGCCGATTTTGGCCGATTTCAATTCGATTTAATCGAATCGCGAATCGTTCAACAGCACTAGGAGGGAGGGTGATGGGGACGTACAGACTCCAAGAAGGCCTCCGTCAGGTTTAATTGGGGTCAATAAAGCTATGCCCAAATCCCTGTTGTTTCATGCACAGTATGCCAGCATGACCACACATCAGCCATGCGTTCGGCAGAAGGGGTAAATGGGTGGAAGGGGGACATGAGAAGGGTAGAAAGCATGCGCACAGACCGAAAGGCACTTACTCACATCAATATCGCTGCTGGGCAAATATAGACCTGTGGCGTACGACCCAAACACTTTCACCTGCTCACATTCCACCACTCCACCATCGCACTTGCAGCCATTTAGCGGCTTCTGTGAATGCCATTTGCTTCATGCACTGTAGACACGCCAGTACACATGTGTGCTGTTGTTGTGCCTAGAAAATCCACATCGATAGGGGTACGAACGGAGCATTGTGTAGATGTATCTTTTTTTTTTTTAANCCCCCCCCCCCCCCCTCCCCCTTCTCTGGTATTTCTGCAGTCATGCAGCCGGCGGCAATATGAAGGGCTGTGGCATGGCACTCACATCGCACTGCGGCCAGATGCTTCTGACGACGTCGCTGACACGCTGCACTGCCTCACGCCGTTGCGCCTGCTCCTCCTCTGTGGGTGCCACAAACTGACAGAAGTCGACGATCTCTGCATGAGACATGGCATGGCATGGCATCGCATGGGATGCCATGGCATTCAATGGCATGGCATGGCATGGCATGGAATGGCATGGAATGGCATGGTATGGCATGGGACAGCATGGCATGGCATGGCATGGCATGGCATGGCATGGCATGGCATGGCATTGCATGGCATGGCATGGGTATTGCATGGCATGGAATGGAATGGCATGGAATTGCATGGCATGGCACGGGCATTGCATGGAATGGCATGGCATGGCATGGCATGGCATGGCATGGCATGGCATGGCATGGTATGGCATGGCATGGCATGGCATGGCATGGCATGGCATGGCATGTCATCACAGGGCAAGACAGTTGGGAGCGTCAAAACGCAACACGGTGGCCATACATCCCTCCCCCACAACCACCTAGCTGAGTTGGTCTGGGGAAGGGGGGGAGGTGGATTCCAGTGTGAACTCCACACCATCATGTGTGCTTCTTCTTGCTTCTGCTGTTGCACCAAACCAACAGCTCACCTCACACGTCTCTTGTGCTTGGCCGCCGCAAAGTGAATGCGAAGAGCACATGAGTGCACAACATTCAGTCTGGCGCACACACAGACCCCACACTCGAGCGTGCGTTTGGACCCAGGTTCCACACTAGCCCACACATACCCTGATGCAGCTGCAGAAGAGGGCTTCTGAAGCCGCCGTCATCGCAGCTGCCACCCTCTGCTGCTGCTTCTGCAGGTGCTGTCGCATGCCGCTGCATCCACGGCGGCAGGTCAGCCCTCACGCTGTTGCTTCCACCGCCCACACGACCGCTGCTGTTGAGAGCTGCACCACCCTCCGCCTCGCTGCTCTGCCGCCCTCGCTTCTTGCGAGCCTTCCCTCGCACCCCCTCCTCCCCCGCTGGAACATCCTTCTTCCTTTTGACAGCTGCCAACGCCTCAACCTCACCCTCAGGCGAGTCGCCGGCTGTNCCGCCGGCGCGCTGCCGCTCAAAGGGAATGGGTCTTCTGTCTCGCCGACAATCACAAACTCACGCAGAGCCTCGTAGACGAAGGGGCACGGGGCGCCTCCCTCCTCCTCCTTCCCTTTCGCTCTGACACTGGTGCCCATGGCAACACCACCAGCACCAGCACCAGCAGTAACGGCACCAGCAACACCAGCACGGGCAGCAGCAGCAGCAGCAACAGCAACAGCAGCTCCACGGAGGCTCAACCAATCTTCTACACTAAATGGAAGACTCGTCCGCTTGCACAAGAACGGGGAGAGCTGACGTCAACGCTGACGTCGATGCCAAAGCTGATCCTGTGGCTTTGCAGCACTGCAGCCGATGTTTGCGCAGTGGGCTGCTGGCGACACAGGAGAGAAAAGCCTACTCCGGGAGAAAGGACAGCGCTGGGATAGCAGTACCAAGTGCCAAAAGCATGTGGGCTGGGTTCCTCTATCACTCCATTCAGTATTCAATGATCTGGCACTATTCTTAGAATCGGTGAAAATGCCAGTCCCCCCTGTTTTCACCCTTGCCTCTCATACATCCTTCAGTCGGAACAATAAGCCCCATCCGCCCCTCCGTCGTAACAGTAAACCCCATCCGCTCGTCAGCCAAAACAATAAGTCCCGTCCGGCCCTCCGCTAGAACGATAAGCCTCATTCGCTCCTCCACCAAAACGATAAGCCTCATCCGCCTCTACCCCAGAACAATAAGCCCCATGTACCCCTCGGTCGGCATTCGACAACGAAACGTCCAAAATCTCAGAAAACAAGCCTAATGTACCCAAGGGTTATGATGTGACGCAACCCGACTATCGGAATGGAACCTTACCCTAGACACCTGCTGGCGAACGTAAATGCCTCGGTCTGCGCAGAGGCTCGGCATGGTACCCTAGACACCTGCACCTCCCTGCTTGGGTGTGCGGTCGGCCACACATGACGAGTGATGCGATTCAAATACACGAAGCGGAACATAACATAGTCGTCTTGTTTGCGCTGTCAAACCCGTACGTCTGTTGTGAATACATAATGGTTTTGATCTCATTTGAGTTCCTCCTCCCTCGCGTACTCACAAGTACATTGAGCAAACCCTCTCTTGACATAACGCATGTTCGACATACGCCTCCTCTGCCATTGTTGCAGCGCTGGGCTGGTCGTCCGCAACCATTGCACGTTCCTTCGGGAACCGTGACATACCGCCCCCCCCCCCCCCATCCCATGGACCACGGAACTGCGGTGGCCAGTGGGCAAAGATAAAGCGTGCATGGGACATCATCAACCAAAGAACACCCACCGACCCATACACCATGTGTTGGCAGTTGGGCATGCGGGCACCCCATGCCCGACCGTTGTATTGCCCACTGAATTGGAAGCCATGGGTGTCGGTGTGGCCAATTCCCTGTTCGCGGTAGTGACGATGTATGACGTATGGCAATGCGCTTCATGGACGTAGCCATCGCTACCTTGTCCTCGACGTTATTGAATACTGTTTGCCCGACATGTCCGTCCACTTTTCTTGCACATCAAATGAACATAATACCTGACCTATCATCATTATTTTTTGTCAGAACATGAACTGCATGCTTTGCATATAGTGGCTTTTAGAAACGAACCGATGACGAATGTATCCATCCCAATAGGATACTTTTAGGGCATATCCTTCAACATTACTTACGACGTCTGTTACGGGAGACACATACTCAAGTGCATTACATAAGCAGAGGCCTAGCTTGTGACACATGTTTAGCATCCTTGTTGTAGACGCATATTGAGCAACCTCGAATACACCACACTCTTCACATGGTAACATGCACCAAAGACAAAGATTGTGAATGCATGTGAAGTTGATGTTTTCACTTGGATAAGGGACTAAGGTGGTGAGATCTGAGACACCCATAAGGCTATTATCATACTTCTTTCCATCCAAATGTAGGTTACGTTTAAGACATGCGCTAGGTATGACTTGCCCATAAAATGTCTCTTCTGATCGCTCACAAGGTTGGATTGAACAATGAGCTTCTTGTGTGTGCACTAAATTCTCCAACATCATTCAATGACACAAGAGGGAATTGCAAGAGGAATGACTTTGGAATACATCGATCAATCAATCATGGATCACTAATGAGTACACATAATGAAGGTGGGATAGCCGATCTCCTCAAACAGGTCTCGACTTAATCCTCGGAGGAAATGGACAATGTCACACACAGGACACATATGCTCCCATGCCTCTAGTACCCAGCGTCGTAGAATGTGTCCGTCTCACTGTCCAAATCTTCACGGTCATGTGTGCTTCTTGAAATGAACACACCACTGCCCCCCCCCCTCCCCACATGTGATGCACTTGTCCCATTCAACCTAACCCTAACCGGCTGCCTAACTCGAAAACCCCCTTTCTCCTGAAGTCTGAGCCGTTAGAACGAATCATCTGCTCAATCTCTAGGGTCCAGCATAGTTCATCCTACACAAACCAAACTAAAACCATCCATAGTTGAGCAAGGCAAGGGACGAAAAGGCAATGAAACAAGTAAGGTGGGATGCTTCAACACAAAGTATGCACAGACTCACCTCACTGTGCCTCCTCTGGCTCTTCTTTGTACGTCTCTTGCCACTCCCTCTCCACCTTATCCAACTGATGGGTGTGCTCATCCTGCATCACTGTCTCACCATCATCACCAACAGGAGGGCAGTATGCATCAGAGTCATTACTTTCAAAACCATCGTCCTCATCATCTAGGTCATCACGAGGAGGAGCCTCGGGGTCGTACTCCATGTCACCACTGTCATACTCTGCAAGTGGTGGATCCACACTCATGGAGGCATTAGCACGTGCCTCCAGGGCGGCTACAGCTTGAGCTACAGCCGCAGCCAGACCTCCATCATACTGTGTTGTAGCTTGGGCAGGGCCCACTGCAGGCAGGTTTTTGCACCGGATCTTGGTGTGCCCTTTTTGCCCACAGTGTGGGCAAATGAAGTTCTTCTTGCGCAATGTCTCCCGGTCTTTCCTGCACTGCGCGGGCGGCCCTTCCCACGTCGAGGTCTCGGTTGCAGCCACATGGGTGCGACTGGTCGTATGTTCTTCACGACTGGTAAGGGGATGTGGTTCTTGCATGCCCAACGGAATTCCATGCGGGTGAGACCAGGGTCAGGCAGGTTCTCTGCATTGATGCGCTTGGTAAGCAAAAAGGCGCACTCATGCTGACAAAGCAGGCCAAACTCCTTCCACCTGCCACAACTACAAGACTTCTCGACTTAGTCCTCCTGCCACAGGTTGTTTGTTGGTCCCTTCACCATTGTTGCGTTGGGGCCCTCCTCTGTGACGACGTACTCACGTGCCATTGCGAGGTAGTTGAGGAGCCGGTTGGCTTGTGCTAGTGCCAACACAGTCTTGACCGCTGCTACCTGGGTACGACGGGCGCACAACAGACGCTACACAAAGGGGTAGATGCTCACAAAGCAGAAGTAGAGATAGAGCTTCCGATGTGTTGTGATTCGCGCGTTCCAACTCTCCGATGCATTGGAAGAGGTGTGGCCTCCTCTGTCCAAAGAGCAATAGAGGTGTGTCCACTTCTCAAGAGGTACCTCCCCACCACACCCCCTTCCTCCCCCTCCCACCCAAAGAGGTATACATACGCCGACACACTCTCTTGACGCAGGTGGGTGGTGGTCTTCTCCCATTGTTCGACATTAAGTGCATTTTCACACTTCCATGCCTTGTGGAAGGCCTTTTTTCCATAGCTTGTGCGCGCATTCTCACGTATGTGCCAGGCATAGAAGGTGTGCGTGGCACCGGTCAAGCACTTGTACACTACTTTCTCCAACCCCTTCTCCCTGTCCGTGATAATGCAAGTTTTGGCATGTGCAGCGGTGGGATAGGCAAGTGCTAACTGTGCTAAAAATCCACTCCTCATCCTCTGTCAGCGCCAGTGCCTACGCCATCAGAACATAATGGTCGTTGGCATAAAAAAACCAGGCAAGGAACAAGATCTGCTTGTGACCGTTTTCAAGGAAAGTGGCATCCATGGTCATAATCCGTCGACTGTGCTGGAAACGGGTCTTGGAGGCTCCTAAAGTGAAGAAAGCCCAGAGGAAGGTATTGTTCTTGTCTTTGTGCGCCACAGCGGGTGTATCTTGGTCGGCGCGTTTCAGCTGCACGTTGCACGTGGACATACACGTGTGAAAAGGAGTGTAGGAAGGGGTGCAACCTCTGTGTAAGGGAAAAGACCAAACACCAGTACTCACCTCTTCAACGTAGGAGGGAAACAGGCTCCACGTGTCAGTCTTCTTGCCCATCAAATTTTCTTGGGGCCTTGTCTTGGCAAGGTACAACGTGTTGTTCAACGCGTTAACGCCGGTCCTTTCGTAGAGAACTTGCCGCAAGGTTGCAGTTGAAGCCATCGGGTCACGCTACAGGGCCCCTGAGATTTTGCGGGCCACCCATCCCTTCTGCCTTGCCTGACTACCGCAGCCAATGCTAGGGATACACTTGTGTCTGTCAGCATAGTGGGACACACTCACGTGTCCAAAATTTCTTGTAACACAGGCCCGAAGGAGCCAGGCACACCCCTTGTTCTTGGCTTTTGTGCACGTCACGTGGATTCTTGCATGCTCACTGCGGATCCACTTGAGACCAAAGCGGTTTTTTACTACGTAATCCTCCACAAACGCACAAGTCACGTCCATGTTGTCGAACGACATCTCCGTCTTCAGTTCATTCGGCATCTCCTTCCGCTTCTTGGAGCTATGACATCGTTCGTTGTTGGAATCTCCTGTCCATGGAAGCGCATAACATGACGGAAAAGCATTTTCTCAATAGTAAGATTACACAACTATAGTGGAAACCACTCGGTTGTCTTGTTCATAAGCAAAGAAGAGATAGTGAACATCCAGGACACAATGTGAGAATTACGAAGGTGGCCATGTGGGAGGGACAGGACGCGACGGCGCCCCATGCCAAACCTAACCGCTCTGGCTTTGTGGACATCGGGGGACATGGGAGCACAGGGTGGTTCATCAGGGGGTTGGTTCTGTGGGAGGGCGACCCACTCGTCCAACCGCCGGGACCACCAGACATTGTTCCAATCCCTCTCTAACCAAAGCATCACATCGTGAAACATTCTTATTGTATCGTTCGGAGGAGGGTTGTTGGGGTACCACCGCGGTGCCGAATCCTGAGTCGGGGACGGATCGTTCACATTGAGACTTGGTCGCGTGACAAGACGCCACACGTGTATTTGGGAAGCCATCCAAACCAACGAGTATTTTGTACACAAAATGGCAACCTATATATCCCATCAACCCTCCTGAATAAGCTAACCGGTCTGCTCTATGAATTGGTCCACCATCCCGAAGTCACGAGGGATGCAGTTGCAGTAGCAGCATGGTTGGAGGCCGCGGTGACGGCATGAACGACGACAATGCGAGACTGAAAGAGACTGGATCGAGCTCAGTGCCACCATGCCGAGACATCTCATCCCCTAGTTGGACCTGCCGAGGATGGGCTGACACGTAGGATGAAGGACATGTCCGCCGATATATTCCTTTGAGCACAGAGTCTTGTATCCTTGCGCATATCTATGTCGTCCGGCGGAACGGATTTGAAACCATTCTTTCTCGTACCCTTTCGCATGTCCATGGCGACCGGCAGTTGCAAGGATGTCACAATGACATGTCAACGACCCATCTTCACACGCTGCCGCCGCAGTTACAAGAGGGTTAACTGCCATGCCTGGATCACCGCAGTCTAAGTTGCCCACTTACCACTTGCTCAGCTGGCCAGGCAACTGTTAGGTTGGGCAACACGTATGGATGCCAGTGCATGAACGCCTGGGAGATGAGATGGCCATGCATACATTCGGTTAGTGGAATATCATAAACCCGATGGAAATTAACAATGTTGAGAACGACGGCATACCCCCAACCTAAGAGCACAACAGCTACGTTCAATCGACAATTATTCAGTACATAGGTAATCATCTTGTGGCTGTCAAACGGTACGGTGTAAAGCGCAAACATGAATGATGTGTGCATGCACAAAATCAGCTGCAAAACCTTAGAAAAGTGAAACATTATTTCCAGCTTATCCTTCTATAACACAAAATGAACAATATGCAGTCAGATAAAGAGTTTGATATTTCTCAGGTACCCCTCAGAAATATCAAACTCTTTATCTGACTGCATATTGTTCATTTTGTGTTATAGAAGGATAAGCTGGAAATAATGTTTCACTTTTGGGGCTTATTGTTCTGGGACAGGGACAGATGAGGTTTTTCATTCTGGCGGGGGAGTGAATGAGTTTTATCATTCGGGCAGAGGGGCGGATGGGGCTTTTCGCTCAGACGGAGGGGCCGATGGGGCTTATCGTTCTCGCAGAGGGGCGCATGGGGCTTATCGCTCTAACAGAGGGACGGATGGGATTTATTCTCCCAAACAAGGGGTATATGATCATTTTTCCCTTTTAGGATAGATGAAAGAAAATGACATCCATTCCTGCTTTCAATCATTTCTTCAATTAATCATCGTATATTTTTGTCTTATCCCTCGCTTTTGTGGTCTTCACTCAAATTCAACGATGGAGTTGCGTCTACGTAGGCTTGAACATGGGCGTCTGACTCAGATCCATCGAGTCAGCCGTGTCATGCCTTCATTCCGGAACTGAAAGATGGCCATTCGAACAAGCTGTCGGTTGGCAAAATTGAATCCACCAATAAAAATCACAAGATTGAGTATAACCACTTTTGAACCATGTATTCGACTTCACTGAAATGCAGTGGTCAAATCCTTACTTCATACCAATTTGACTGTTATCTTTCTCTAAAATCAGCCATTTCCAAGTTCGCCCTTCGAGCACAATGAAAGGCGAAAGCTTCATCGACTGCTAGAACTTGACAAAAGTTTCCACAACCTCGCAAATATCTTGGCGGGTTCGCAACCGGTTTGGTTAGCTTGCAAGTGTCCATGTCAGCTTACCATGCCTACGTGGTAGGCGCAAGCCATCGTTCAATACCAAGAAAACATGATACATGAACGTAGCATTGGGATGGGATATCGCCAAGGTTTCGTGTGTCATGCAACAGCATGTCATGTGAACCATGTGGTGCGTTTCGTTTTTATATCCCTGGTTGCATCCCAGCCTTCAAGGTTGATGACTCCGAGTGCCCAACGCTAGCCTGTGTGCTCCAACCGGACATTCATCAATACTAAGTTTTGTAAAGCGGGATCTGTTGAGATTTTTCACGTTCCTGTCGACTTGTATAGTGTACTGTGACCACTCGGTCATGTCCATGCCCGTGCAGATCCCTGATGCGGACCCAAGTGGTACTGGTGCATCCTCTGATGGTGGAATACCAGCTCGGAGCTTACCAACGACCGTCCCAGAGCTCAAGACGTCGCCTGGGACCTCTTGCGGTTTTTCTGCAGCACGTAGGAGTTTATCAGTGGACTGGCCATGGGCCCAATTTGCATGTTTTTGCATTGTGTGTCAACCATCCGATGCCGAATACATGCTTGTGACCAGTCGTTGCGTTTGGCTTGTGATTGTGCATGTCTAGGTTCAGACGGCGTAGCGTTCTGACATGTCTACGTTGAACTATGGCCAAAATAGTGGTTTTGGTCCGGTTTTAGGACAGACCTTTTGCAGCCGCGTGTGACACCAGCCGTGCGCCGCGGCAGGTACTTACGCCATGGACCTGTCATATGTTTTTACTCTCTGCAAATGCTATTCAAGCATTCTAACACTTTGCCTTGTGACTCCTAGCCGGACCCTTGCCGTTGTGTGTATGACTTGTGACTATTGTCACCATCTGACCAGACACTGACGCCTAGTCAGCGGCT
Organism: Penium margaritaceum; assembly: GCA_023375785.1. Taxonomy (NCBI): domain Eukaryota; kingdom Viridiplantae; phylum Streptophyta; class Zygnematophyceae; order Desmidiales; family Peniaceae; genus Penium; species Penium margaritaceum. The sequence goes on from SZWC01011402.1 coordinate 12,502, forward strand.
ATGTCGCTAGGAAGCTTCCACGCATTTTCTCATGGTATCATAGCGGTGAGACAGTTCTCGCCGAGCTACGCAGCACAGACGTAGCAGAGCAGCAGCCGTGAGCGTCACCGCTACAGCCGATCCACACGGACCTGTCGATGTCACCTGATTGCCGGCGACATCACCCACCTTCTGCACATGAGAGTACATCAGTAGCAGCCGTTAGCAGCAACAGGCGACAGCTGCAGCAGGCGGCAGCCGCTAGCAGCTTTTGGCATTGGCGCTAGCAGCGGCGACAGCAGGCCACAGCTGCAGCAGGGGACAGCGAGCAGATGCAACAATAGCGTGAGGCAGCGGCAGCGCTCAGCACCCGCAGCGCATAGTTGGAGCAGTGCGCAATAGTGCTGCGAAACGGGAGAAGGCAGCAGCTACAGCGGGTAGCGGCGGGCAGCAGTAGCAGCAGCATGCAACAATGGTAGCATTAAGTAGCATGCGGCAGCAACAGCATTGCGGCAGCGGCAGCGCGTAGCAGCAGCAACGTGCAGCTAGAGCAGCACCCAGCAGCGGCACTGCATAATAGCAGCGCACAGCTATTGTCGCAGCTGCGCAAGTAGCTACGCGGCTGCTGCTACAAACGCAGGCGCAACATCGGTAGCAGCCTAGCCAAAGCTACTACGAAGCTTCCGCGCAGCTTCCACGTGGCTGTTGCAGAGCAATCGCCCAACAGCCACAAGGGTTATACAAAAAAGGGAACCTATGTTGATGTCAGCATTTTCCTTGTTAACATCATCATGTCCTTGCTAACGTCAGCAAACCTCTGCTCATATCAACACCTGCCTTAGTCAAATTTTGGGACCGGAACGTCAAAAATTGCCAGCATTTCAACTCCTCGAGAACCTCTGACGGTTCTGAAATCCGACCATTTTGACGTCCCGGTCTATACTGAGCGCTAATATGGCTCCGACCAGTGACAAGGGCAAAGGACCACTAGATCCCTCCTCCTCCTCCTCAAGGGTCATGAGCCCACGCTCACAGGCCATTGCAGATCTGTGTAGTCAGTAGGATGAGATACGTCGTCAGCAGCGGACTAGCGCCATCCGTGCTCTCACTGATCTTGTTTGTGGTCAGGCCACGAATCTACAGTAGACATTTGGGGGAGTCGGCGGTGCCATACCTTCTACACAACACTCAACATTTACACCGAGGAGAGCAGCAGGACAAGACCAGCCACTCTTGGATCCTCTGGATGAGGACCCTGACATGCCAGGGATGGATGACGACACCCATGAGAGGGGCATTCGCGTGCTTCAAGAGTGTCTCCGTCAGCTTTACACGCGTTCCAGTTCCCTGTTCCTGGAGATCTGACCCTCGCCTAGTCCCTACCTTGGTGACTTTCCTCGTCCCCGTGTCTTCCCCATCCCTCATTCCTCCCAGATTGTAGTTGTCCTCCCCACGGAGCGGTAACCCAAGGACTTGGAGACATCGCCACCATGTTATGCCAGCGAGGACGGCTTTGACTGCTGAGAGGCTCTCTTCTAGGTCTGGGCCACTTTAGAGAGGATATGGCCCTACTATCATGGTCCGTACCAGGTTACGGACCGTGCTCAGTTGCTGACACCAACTCGGGCAATGCGCGGTTTCCTTTTACGCCATGCCGCATGAGACGGTCGTGGACTTTCGCCCTTTCCTTGGAGAGGCAGGCACGGGCGTGGGTGCTGATCCACATGGGGGCTGGGACCTGGCACTATCCCTCATGCATGCCACCCGCACGGCTCACATTCACGCTTTCCACTCCCTTTGTGAGGGACCTGCCGAGTCCGCAACTGATTACTAGCGCCGTGCCATGCGCATCTACACGCGCCTTGGAACTTTAGGAGGTACACAGCTCTAGGCGCTTCGCACACTCATGATCGGAGTTCGTCTTGAGCACGCAAACATCTTCTCGGGGTACAGCGGTGCCATTCTTAAGCCCTTGTCCACCTCCCTTCTGCTTCTGCCTTGAGTGCATTAGCTCTTCCTTCAGATGACTTCCACCCGCGAGGCAGCTGTGGCCCACCCGGAGAGTTCTCTTGCTATAGCGGTCATCGCGTCACCGCTGATGCCCCTCTTGCAGACCACTTCTTCATCCCCTTGCACATTCTCCTCTTCCCCTTTCACCCCTTCTACCCCAGTTGAGATGTAGGGTGTGGTAGCCACAGCACAGGGGAAGAAGGGTAGGAAGAAGCATGGCTTAGGCCAACAGCAGTCGCAACAACAGCAGCTGCAGTCCTCGGGTGGGAGCACTGGATGCACTTTCCATTACTACAACTATGGAGGCACTCATCGCTACAGCGAGTGCCAGCACCCGCTTAACTGGGCGCAGATCATTCGCGGTCTTCAGGCTGCACACGTGTAGCGGGCCGTGTCCAGCAGCATAGCCTCCGGTTGCTTGGCGACCACGACCGCAATAGTTCTCACTTCCTCGCCGGCGAGCAGTGGCAACCCGGACCCGCGTGACCGCACCATCGCCAAGCACCACCATCTTCTTGTGTTTCGCTTTCAGGGAGGTGCAAATGTGTCGTCACAGCCGGGTGGTTCACAGACTGTTTGTTTGTCTGTTCTCGTTGCTCGTGATGACTCGTGTTGGGGGGGCACACTTGGCATGTGATGACAATGGGCCTGACAATACCAATTAGATTCATGAGTCGCACCTCTGTGCCCTTCATCCTCCTCAACTGTTGCTCAGTGCCCGTCTGAGGCCAAGTGCTCCATTGCCAACTCTACAGTGACATCCTCCGGTCATGATCCTGGTGGCACTTGGATCATCGATTCTACTGCCACTCATCACATGACTTGTCGTCGTAGTAACTTCGTTCTTCTCGGTCCTGTTGCGTCTGTTTGCTCTCTTTGCACAGGCTCTCGTCAGTCCTTGCCGGTACAAGGTGTTGGGGTTGTGTGCTTTGACAGTCCGTCTGGCCCCCTGTATCTTTCCCAGATGCTTTTTGTGCCCGACGTTGAGCTCAGCTTGCTTTCGATGCATGCCTGTACACTGATGGGACTCTTCTCTACAACACACTGCAGACTCCACGATTGTGAAAGCTATTGATACTCGTATCGTTGTTCTTCCTGCCTCTGTTGTGGATGATCTGTATCGTGTCTCTTAAATTTCTCCTCCTCGTGCTTGCTCACCCTCCCCTCTTGCTCGAGTGTTTGTCACGAGCAATCTGTCTGTTGAGCACTAGCAACTACTACATCATTTCCTATGTCACGTGTGCTCCGACACTGTGTAAAAGCTCATTTAAACACAACCCACAGTCAGTCTTGACTCGGCTTCTTTCATGAAGCCGCCCAAGACCGACTCTTCGTTCTGTGCTCAGCGTAAGATGCATCGTTGCACATACCCTGACTCCCGTTCTTGCACACTTCACCCTCTCAAGTTGGTCCATTTGGACCTTCTCGGTCCTCTTCTTGTCAAGTCTCTGTCCGATCAGGGCAAATATGTCCTGACCCTCACTGATGAATTCACACGGATGCAGTGGGTCTATAGCCCACGTAAGAAGATTGATGCCGCCCTCACGGTTCGCCTCTAGCTAATGATGGCTGAGCGTCAGTCTCGCCACACACTGCATACCTTTCGATCGGATCGCGGTGGGGAGTTTCTTGGTGAGATGGACAGTTTCTTTGCCGAGCACGGGGTTTTTCACCAGGTCTCTTCTCCTGCTACTCTTAAGCAAAACGGTGTCTCTGAGCGTTGGAATCGCACCATGGAGGATGCAGTTCGCACAATGTAGACTGAGTGCGCTCTCCCAAAGTCCTTTGCCTTGGAAGGATCCACTTACATGACGCGGGTCTGGAACCGGCTCCCGCACGGTCTCCTTTCGGACCACGTTACAATATGTAAGCTTTGGTTTGGCCACCGTGCTGACCTGCGTCTCGCTTGTGTCTGGGGATCCTTGGCTTCTGTGTGGTACAGCGAGGACCAGCGGGGGTCCAAAGTCTTGCCACGGGGTCGCTTGTGTGCTTTCATAGGCATCTCCCTGCGATCGAAGGCCTCGCTTCTTTGGCACCCCACCCGTCATCGCATCGTTGAGTCACGCGATGCGCACTTGTTTGAGTCTCTCACCTACTGTGATTTGACATCGATGTCCGTCATGCATGTTCCTACGTGTGAGGCTTCTCGATGGATGGGAGAGTCTGAGCCTGCGAGCACCTCTTGCTCGGCTGATGTGTCCGTTCAAGCCCCCTCCACTTCTCGGTCTCCAGATCTTGATGACCAAGTGATCATTGTTGTCGGCCCAGAGACCTCTCCAGCACAGCTGGCTTCTACCCCTGTTCCCTCGTAGCCCACAGGTACCCATGATCATGTACCTGTGTCTGCCAGTACTCATGCCTTTGTGCGTGGTCCTGCCTCATCTATTGCTGTTACTGTCACATCCAATCCCGTGTCTTCCAGACACGCATCTCCTCGCATTACATCACCTGCTCCTTTGCCTCAACCCTTACTAGCTATGGTCGTGCCTGTCCCCAGGCTTGAGGTGAGCCCCTCGAACCCAGGTTACTCACGTGAGCCCGGTGGTCTTCTTTGACCATTGGACTCCGGAGTCCAGCGAGTGTGAGGTCACGCACCCAGGCGCTCCACTCACAGCATCGCGGGTGGCGATCTCGACACAAAGGCCCTAGGCCTGAGTGTCCGCATTGAGCACACAGAGGTATATCCATCGTACCTCGTAAGGCACGATCTCGTCACTCGCGAGTTTCATATCGCTTATGATGCAGCAGCTGACCTTGTCTTCGTTAGCCCGAGCACTGAGGCATGTCCACTTGCCACTCAACCTCTTCCTCCATGGTTCCTGATCCAGGAACACTGAGGGACGCTCTCTCATCAGAGGATGCTGACGCCTGGTGTGCTGTCTACGAGGATGAGCTTCCCGCCATCGGAGAGCACGGAGTTTACAAGCTGGTTGACCTTCCACCTGGGAGAAAAGCTTTTCAGGTCAAGTGGGTCTTTTGCAAGAAAGTGAAGCCAGATGGCCTACTGGAATTCCACAAGGCTCACTTGGTCGTCAAGGGGTACTCTCAAATCGAGGGCATTGATTACACTGATTCATTTACCCCTGTCTGTCGCATGACCTCCGCTCGCGCTCTATTTGGTGTAGTGGCTCAGCATGACTGTGAACTGCACCAGATGGACGTGAACAATGCGTTCCTCCATGGCTCTCTGGATGAGGAGATTTACGTGGCTCAGCCACATGGCTTTGAGGACGGTGACAAGATCAGGCACTTGCGCAAGTACTTGTACGCCCTCAACAAGTCTTCTCGGTGTTGGAACCAAGGGATCACTCGCACCGTGACTCGTGCTGGATATGTACAGAGCAAGGAAATTCCCTCTCTCTTTATCCGACGAACGCCTGAGCAATTCAACGCCATCCTGGGCCATGTGGATGACCTTCTAATTGCATCTCCTTCCATGGAAGCCGTGAAGAAGGCCAAGGCGGTCCTTCACACTGCCTAGAGAATGAAAGACCTTGGTCCTACAGCGGTGTTTCCTAGCATGGAGATCGTGCGAGACCGCAGACGTCAGACACTACTATTGCATCAGGCCCAATACGTACGTGTTGTGGGGGAGCGCTTCAGTGACCTCCTTGGCGCAGTGCCCACGGCCTCCACACCTCTCACACCTGACGAGCAAGTGCCCTAAAGGTGGACGATCCCACACAGCTTGGGAAGACAGTGGATGTGACCTTTTACCTGCGTCTCATCGGATCTCTCATGTACCTTGCCACTACCAAACGCCCCGACATCGCCTTTGCCGTCAACCTCCCTGTACAGTTTTTGTAGGCTCCACGTGCTAGAGCCCTTCATGCGGTTGTGCGAGTGGTGTAGTACGTGGTCTCCACACCGTACCTCGGACTCTAATTTCACTGGTAGTTTTCTGTGGTTTTTTACGACTACACCGACAGCGACTGGGCCTGGAGTCCAGATAGACGCGGTCGCACCGGTTACGTGTTCCTGCTTGGTGGTACCGCTGTGTGCTAGCGCACCAGGAAGCAGGGCTGCATTACACGCAGCTCGTCGGAGGCAGAGTGTGCTTCTCTGGGTGTAGGGGATGCTGAGACAGTGTGGCTGCAGCGCCTGTTCGTTGAGTTGTGTACGTCAGTAACTGCCATTGTGCTTCGTTACGACAACTAGAGTGCCCTTGCCATTACGTAGAACATTGGTGTCTTTCACGCTCGCACGAAGCACATTACAGTTGAGCATCACTTTGTGCGTGATCTGGCGGGTTGACACGTGTCATGGCGCTGACTTGCAACCTGCTAGCTTCTTGACGAAGGCACTGGCATGTGGAAAGTTTATGGTGACCATTTGTTCTGTTGGGCTTCGCCCCTTGCCTGAGAGTGGTTGAGTGTGGGGTAGGTCTGTGATTGTGTCACAACTGTTTTTGCACTCGTTGTTATACTCGTTTCAGTGCTGCACGTGTATAGACATGCATACAATCAGGTCATGGGGGACTGTTGTGATTTGTGACGTTCCTGTCAACCTGTGAAATTTACTGTGACCACTCGGCCATGTCCATGCCCGTGCAGATCCCTAATGCGGACCCAGGTGGTACCGCTACGTCGTCTGGTGGTGGACTACCAGCTTGGAGCTGACCAACGACCGTCCCAGAGCTCTGGACGCTGCCTGGGACCTCTTGCAGTTTTTCTGCAGCACATAGGAGTTTATCATTGGACAGGTCGTGGGCCCGATTTGCATGTTTCTGCATTGTGTGTCCACCGTTTGATGCCGGATACATGCATGTGACCAGACGTAGCGTCCGGCTTGTGATTCTGCACGTCTAGGTTTAGACGTCATAGTGTTCTGACATGTCCACGCTGAGCTATGGCCAAAATAGTGGTTTTCGGCCCGATTTAGGACAGACCTTTTGGTGTCGCGTGCGACACCTACCATGCGCCGCGGCAAGTACTTATGCCATGGACCTGTCATTTGTCATTACTCTTCGCAAATGCTATTGAAGCATTTTGACACTTTGCCTTGTGTCTCCTAGCTAGACCCTTGCCGTTGTGTGTATGACTTGTGACTGTCGTCACCATGTGACTAGGCACTTACGCCTAGTCAGCGGCTGTGTCGCTCTGAAGCTTCCACGCATCTTCTTAGGATCTAGTCAATTTTTTTTCTGCATGCATAACCATGAATTGGAGTTTTCCTTGTATGAATGTACTCTTATAAGAATTTCAAACATTTCACACCACTTGACAAGAGTCCTTCCATTGATGCTTGGACCGACAGACGAGGTACCCACCATGTCAAGATTTTCAGCTGGCGTGCGGGCACCTAATTATTTTTGAACGGCATGCCCAGACCACTTCAATTTTGGCGTCGCATATCCAGCGTTCGGCAAAACAAAGACGGCAAACCCAAGTCCGGTGTGTGAGGAACGATCTACGGCAAGGTGAAATTCTTACAAGGGCATACCCATACACAAAGTAGAATACTATATGCCCTTGGCCGAACACGACCCTGTAAAAATACCGACCACAAGTACGCATCATTGCATCATAATCGTACAAAAAATACGGTTATCCCCTTAAAATGACAACAAAATCGTCCACCACAAACATGTTAACGACATGATTTCATAGTTATGCATGTTAGAACTCGATGAAGTCAATCCATGACCCCAACCTATGCAATTCTTCATACAGATGACACGATATCCAAAGAAACCGCTCATGACTTGAATAATGCAAACCAAAAATGAAAAATATACATGGCATACCCATTGTTTTTCAAAAGGTACGGCATGACCATGTCTTGTTGCTAATGTTCAACGTCTAGCTATTTCATCCTTGATGTTCTTTTATGAAAACATTTTGAGATTTTACGAGGCTTCTTTGTGGTCTAGAATACATTTTTTTTTTTTTCTCTGAGTTACTTAGGCGATGGTTTTTGAAATGGCTAGCAGCTAGAACTTTGTTGTTATGCCTTTTCTATACAAGGTAACATTTTCCTCCACACCATTTGAAGTACACCTTGGCTAGATGCACATTTAGTGACACTACATTTTCTAATGTCACAATGCAATACAAAACAATTAGATGCCAAGTTGTCCATGTGCCCAATTCACACTACACATCCCAAGGGAAGATTCCCCTATGTGTGCATAAAAAACTATGTTCTATGTTCGAGAGCTCGAGCACTCCAGTTGTAAGTGTTGAAAACTTTTTTCAGTGAGTATTTGTGTCTACATGCAAATCCAAACAAGTTGAACAATTATGGCCATGCAACAATGGCAAATGGCATTGTTTAACACATGCATGTTGTTCACGCATCATTTATACTTCAATACGGCAACACCATTCTGCTGCAATACCTACGTTCATGAAACATCAACATCAATGATGTACACATGCATGAACAGCTTTCATCGTGGCATTACCAATGCCTCACATGAGTCGCCCTACGTATAGAGACCCTCGGTAAGTTTGCACAAGCTCTGGCCATTGCACAATCAGTTGGTCTGCGATTCTCAATGAGTACAATATGCGCCCCGTCAGAGACAACTTCTTGACTCGGGCCACACTCTCGACGTAAACAAGCCTTGTATCGCGAATTCCAAAGACCTGCCAGTGGAAGAAAAGGTGCAGCCACTGCGTCAAGTTTGAGGACACTCCATACACCATCGACAGATGGTGCAGGTGTCTTGCCTATTCTTGCATCATGCCTTGGAGTACATTGACAAACACACGCAACGACTGCATCATGCTCTGGAGTACATTGACAAACACACGCAACGACTGCGTCATGCTCTGGAGTACATTGACAAACACACGCAACGACTGCATCATGCTCTGGAGTACATTGACAAACACACGCAACGACTGCATCATGCTTTGTAGTAGATTGACAAACACACGCAACGACTGCATCATGCTCTGGAGTACATTGACAAACACACGCAACGACTGCGTCATGCTTGGAGTACATTGACAAACACACGCAACGACTGCATCATGCTCTGGAGTACATTGACAAACACACGCAACGACTGCATCATGCTCTGGAGTACATTGACAAACACACGCAACGACTGCGTCATGCTCTGGAGTACATTGACAAACACACGCAACG
>SZWC01011402.1:46638-58050 GCA_023375785.1 Penium margaritaceum
GTTGTGATGTTGTGATGTTGTGATGTTGTGATGTTGTGATGTTGTGGTGTTGTGGTGTTGTGATGTTGTGATGTTGTGATGTTGTGATGTTGTAGTGTTGTGATGTTGTGATGTTGTGATGTTGTGATGTTGTGATGTTGTGATGTTGTAGTGTTGTGATGTTGTAGTGTTGTGATGTTGTGATGTTGTGATGTTGTGATGTTGTGATGTTGTGATGTTGTAGTGTTGTGATGTTGTGGTGTTGTGATGTTGTGATGTTGTGATGTTGTGATGTTGTGATGTTGTGATGTTGTGATGTTGTGATATTGTGATGTTGTGATGTCGTGGTGGTTTGATGTTGTGATGTTGTGATGTTGTGATGTTGTGATGTGGTGATGTTGTGATGTTGTGATGTTGTGATGTTGTGGTGTTGTGATGTTGTGATGTTGTGATGTTGTGATGTTGTGATGTTGTGATGTTGTGGTGTTGTGATGTTGTGATGTTGTGATGTTGTGATGTTGTGGTGTTGTGGTGTTGTGATGTTGTGATGTTGTGATGTTGTGATGTTGTGATGTTGTGATGTTGTGGTGTTGTGATATTGTGATGTTGTGATGTTCTTGTTTTTCGTCGTTGTTGTTCCAATTGGTGAGCAATGTGCAATCCAGTGCGACTGTGTGGGCCATGCATATGCGCCGTGCACTTGTTTGTCACACACCGGGCAAGTGCATGCTCCATTGCACTAACCCACCACCACAGTCGTCGTTGCGGCTCAGTCTGTTGAGCTGAGGACACACTTGTCCATCGGCATGACGCAGTCTTTGCACATCTTGGTGCCTGTCTGTGGCGGCATTGCGTCGCTTTATGCAGTTCTTGCGTCAAGAGTGAGGTTGATGTGTTTCACTCAAAACTCTCTCCCCTTCCCTTGTGCGTGTTTGCACCATGCAGGCTGCTGGCCACCGCACGTTGGTGCCGCAACTCATCAAAGAGTTGCGCTCGTTGGGCATGGATGACGTGGCAGTGGTGGTGGGCGGTGTTGTGCCGCACGACGACTATCAAGCTCTGTACGACTGTGGCGTTGCTGCAGTCTTTGGCCCTGGCACTCGCATTCCTGACGCCGCCAATGAGATCCTCGACAAGATCCGGCGCACGCACTAGCAGTCATGGTGCCGTCTACCGCACATGCCAATGGGAGGTGGTGAGATGTGCTGCGTTTGATGGCACTGACGCAACGCCATGATGTACACGCCTTCGTGTAAAGCTGGTCTGCGAAAAGAGTTATCTAATTCTATTACTGTACAGAAGGTCGAGCCTTCGTCGCAGTCCTATCTCCCGCATGGAGTGTGTCAAGCAAGGTGTATTGAACATGGAGATTTGGGACCGCCAAAAGGGGCCCCACGCATGAATGTAGCCATTGCTTACCTACCACAACTTGCCCATTGGTTTCACTGATTCAACAGCACACATTGTTGCAGTGCTCATGTGTGGCAATGAAGTTGATCTCTAACGGAGACACACACGTAACCTTTCTATGGCTCCATGCCTCCCAGAGGCATGGCTGCAACATTCAGATGGTAGACTGCTCACTCCTAGCAACTTGACTTGTATCCGTTGGTAACACCTGAGAAGATGCAAAGAAGCTTCCTAGCAACACTCTCGTTGACCAGGCGTCAGTGCCTGATCAGACGGTGACGACAGTCACAGGTCGTGCACGCAATCGCAAGAGTTTGGCTAGGGGTCACAAGGCAAAGTGTCTGAATGCTTCAATAGCATTTGCAGAGAGAAATGACAAATGACAGGTCCATGGCATAAGTACCTGCCGCGGCGCACGGCGGGTGTCGCACGCGGCAGTGCAAGATCTGTCCTGAAACCGGCCCAAAACCACTATTTTGGCCGTAACTCTGCGCACACATGTTAGAACGCTACGCCGTCTGAACCTAGACGTGCAGAATCACAATCCGGACGCTACGTCTGGTCACATGCATGCATCCGGCATCGAACGGTGGACACACAATGCAAAACATGCAAATAGGGCCCACGACCAGTCCACCGATAAAGTCGTGCGTGCTGCAGAAAAACTTCAGGAAGTCCCGGTCGTCGGCCAGCTCCAAGCTCGTAGTCCGCCACCAGATGACGCACCGGTACCGCCTGGGTTCGCATCAGGGATCTGCACGAGTATGGACACGGCCGAATGGTCACAGTAAACTGTACAGGTCGACAGGAACGTCACAAATCACAACACTCCCCCATGACCCGATGGTACGCATGTCCATACACGTGCAGCACTGAAACGAGTACAACGCGTGCAACAACGGAGCGAATGGCCACCACAACACCCCACACTCAACCACTCTCAGGGAAGGGGCAAAGCCCGACAAAACGAATGGCCACCAAGAACTTTCCGCGTGCTAGTGCCTTCGTCAAGAAGTAAGCACGCTGCATGTCAGTGCCAACCCAAATGACGGAGATCACGTGTCGCTCCACCAGGTCACGCACAAAGTGATGCTCCACTGGAATGTGCTTCGTGCGAGCATGGAAGACACCAGAGTTCTCCGCAATGGCAAGAGGACTCTGGTTGTTGCAACGAAGCACAATGGCGGGTACTGGCTAACCCAGCTCAAGGAACAGGCGCTGCAGCCATACCGCCTCAACAGCCCCTGCACCCAGAGCGACATACTGTGCCTCCGATGAGCTACGTGCAATGTAGCCCTGCTTCCCGCTGCGCCAGGATACACCGGTACCACCAAGCAGGAACACGTAATCGGTGCGACTGCGTTCGTCTGGGCTCCAGGCCCAGTCGCTGTCAGTGTAGCCGTCAAGGACAACCGAACAGTGCCGGCAAAAGTAGAGTCCGAGGTACGGTGTGGAAACCACGTACCGCACCACTCGCACAGCCGCATGAAGGGCTCTAGCACGTTGAGCCTGCGAACACTGGGTAAGGAGGTTGACGGCGGATGCGATGTCCGGACGTGTGGTAGTGGCCAGGTACATCAGAGATCCGTTGAGACGGAGGTACACGGTCACATCCACTGTCTCCCCCAGCTGTGTGGGATCCTCCACCTTCAGGGCATCCTGCCCGTCGGGTGTGAGAGGTGTGGAAGCCGTGGGCACAGGGCCGAGGAGGTCGATGAAGCGCTCCCCCACAACACGTGCGTATCGGGCCTGGTGCAGTAGCAGAGTACGACGTCTGCGGTTTCNCCACGTACCGCACCACTCGCACAGCCGCATGAAGGGCTCTAGCACGTGGAGCCTGCGAACACTGGGTAAGGAGGATGACGGCGGATGCGATGTCCGGACGTGTGGTAGTGGCCATGTACATCAGAGATCCGATGAGACGGAGGTACACGGTCACATCCACTGTCTCCCCCAGCTGTGTGGGATCCTCCACCTTCAGGGCATCCTGCCCGTCGGGTGTGAGAGGTGTGGAAGCCGTGGGCACAGGGCCGAGGAGGTCGATGAAGCGCTCCCCCACAACACGTGCGTATCGGGCCTGGTGCAGTAGCAGAGTACGACGTCTGCGGTCTCGTGTGATCTCCATGCCTAGAAACACCGCTGCAGGACCAAGGTTCTTCACCCTATAGGCAGTTTGGAGGACGGCCTTGGCCTCCGTCACCGCCTCCTATGAAGGAGACGCGATCAGAAGGTCGTCAACATAGACCAGGATGGCGGTGAACCGCTCAGGCGTCCGGCGGATGAAGAGAGAGGGATCTGCCTCACTCTGTTCATATCGCACACGAGTCAGGGTGCCAGTGATCTCCTGGTTCCAACACTGAGGAGACTGCTTGAGGCCGTACAAGGACTTGCGCAAGTGCCAGACCTTGTCGCCGTCCTCAATGCCGGGTGGCTGAGCCACGTAGATCTCCTCATCCAGAGAGGCATGGAGGAACGCATTGTTCACATCCATCTGGTATAGTTCCCAGTCATGCTGAGCCACTACACCGAACACAGCGCGAGCTGAGGTCATACGGCCAGCAGGGGCAAAGGTGTCAGTATAATTGATGCCCTCAATCTGAGATTACCCGTTGAGGACCAAGCGAGCCTTGTGGCGTTCCAGTGAGCCATCTGGCTTCACTTTCTTGCGAAATACCCACTTGACCTGAATAGCCTTCTTCCCAGGTAGAAGGTCAACTAGCTCGTAAACTCCGTGCTCTTGGATGGCGCGAAGCTCATCCTTGCAGGCAGCACACCAAGCGTCAGCATCGTGTGATGAGAGAGCTTCTCTCAGTGTGCCCGGGTCAGGCGCCAAAGAGGGAGAGCTCTGCGTGGCAAGAGCACACGCCTCAGTGCTAGGTCTGACGACCACAAGATTGGCTGCTACATCGCAAGCGATATGGAACTCGCGAGTGACGAGATCGTGCCCTACGGGACACGCTGGGTATACCTCAGTGTGCTCAGTGCGGACACTCAGGCCTAGGGCCTTTGTGCCAGGGTCACCACTCGCAACGCTGCGAGTGGAGTGCTTGGGTGCAGGGCTAGACGCTCGCTGAGCTCCGGAGTCCAATGGTCGAAGACGACGGCCAGGCTCACGGGAGTAACCTGGGCTCGAGGGGCACACCTCAGGCTCAGGAACAGGCACAATTACAGCCGGGGAGGGCTGAGGCAAGGGAGGTGGTAATGTCGTGCGAGGAGATGCGTGTGTGGGAGACACGGGACTCGGTGTGACAGTAGGGGCAAGGGCAGGGCAGGGCCACACACAGAGGCATGATTGCCGGCGGACACAGGAGTACGCACAGGTGTAGGATCATGGGCACCTGAGGGAGGTGAGGGAACCGGGGTAGAAGCCGGTGGTGCTAGAGAGGTCTCTGGGCCGACGGCGATGATCGCTGGGTCATCAAGAGCCGGAGACCGTGAAGTGGAGGGAGCTCGAACGGACACATCAGCCTGACAAGGGGTGCTCGCAGGCGAAGATGGTATGTCCCCCATCCGGCGAGAAACCTCACACGTAGGGATGTGCGTGACAGACAGCGACGTAATCGACGTCAGATCACGGTAGGTGAGGGACTCAAAGAAGAGCGCGTCGCGTGACTAAACAATGCGACGACGGGTAGGGTCCCAAAAACGCCAGGCCTTCGATCGCGGGGAGATACCTACAAAGGCACATAAGCGACCCCGCGGTGAGACCTTGGACCCCTACTGGTCCTCGGTGTACCACATGGAAGCCAAAGACCCCCAGACGCGAGCGAGACGAAGGTTAGCACGGTGGCCAAACCAGAGCTCATACGGTGTAACGTGGATCGGAAGGGGACCGTGGGGGAGGCGGTTCCAGACCCAAGTCATATAGGCAAAGCCCTCAAAAGCGAAGGACTCTGGGAGACCGCACTCAGACCGCATAACGCGAACCGCATCCTCCATGGTGCGGTTCCAACGCTTAGAAACACCATTCTGCTCAGGAGTAGCAGGAGCGGATACCTGGTGCTCAGCGATGAAGCTATCCATCTCATCTAGAAACTTGCCGCCGTAATCCAAGCGGAAGGTGTGCAGTGTGTGGCGGGATCGACGCTCAGCCATCACTAGCCAGAGGCGAACCGCGAGAGCGGCGTCACTCTTCTGGCGCAGGCTATAGACCCACCGCATCCGGGTGAAGTCATCAGTCAGAGTCAGGACGTATCGACCCCTATCGGACAAAGACTTGTCAGGAAGAGGACCAAGAAGGTCCGAATGGACTAACTCGAGAGGTCGAAGTGCGCGAGAACGAGAGTCAGGGTAGGTGGAGCGGTGCATCTTACTGTGGGCGCAGAAGAGACAGTCGGTCTTGGGCGGCTTCTCGAAAGAAGCCGCATCAAGACCAAGAGCGGGCTGTGTTCGAATGAGCTTCGACACAGTGTCGGAGCCCACATGACACAGACGGCGATGAAGCAATCGCTGGTGCTCAGGGGAGAAGACACCAGTGACAAAAACAACAGCAGAAGGGGATGGAGAGCAAGGAGCAGAAGTCCGGGAGACACGGTACAGGTCATCCACAAGAGAGGCACGCAGAACCACGCTGCGAGTGTCAATGGCAGTCACAGTCGCGGACTCGGCGGTGTGCTCCATAGAGAGTCCCATCAGTGTGCAATCACGTACACAAAGCAAACTGAGCTCAAGGTCAGGTACAAACAGCACCTCGGAGAGATACAAGGGGCCAGATGGACCATCGAAACGCACGACCCCAACACCCTGGACTGGCAAGGACTGACCAAAGCCTGTGCGGACAGAACGAACAGACGCAACAGGGCCGAGAACAACGAAGTCACTACGACGACACGTCATGTGATGAGTGGCACCTGAATCGATGATCCAAGTGCCACCTGAATCACAACTAGAAGATGTCACTGTACAACGCGCAATGGAACACTCGGCTTCAGACGGACGCTGGGCAGTAGGTGGGGAGAAACGACGAAGGGCACAAAGGTGAGACTCATGAATCCAATCTGTACAGCCAGGCCCATCATCATCACATGCCGACTGTGCCCCCCCACACGAGTCATCCCGAGCCACAAGAACAGATGGAGCGACAGTGTATGAATCACTCGGCTATGACAACACACGCGCACCTCCCTGAAGGCAAAGCGCCACAAGGTATGGGAGCTCGGCGATGGTGCGGTTGCGTGGGTCCGGATCGCTGCTACTCGCCGATGGAGAAGTAGGAACAGTTGTAGTCGTGGCCGCCACGCGTCCTGAGGATGACATGCTGGACGTAGAACAAAGGGCGTGTGTAGCCTGGAGCCCACGAGTAATCCGTGCCCAGTCAAGCGGCTGCTGGCACTCGGTGTAGCGATGGGCGCCTCCACAGTTGTAGCAGTGAACGGAACGTCCACTGCTACCACTGGAGGGCGACTGCTGCTGTGACTGCTGCTGGCCTGGTCCCCGCTTCCCCTGCGTCTTCTTCCCCTGAGCTGCTGCTGCAACACCTTGTGTCTGAGTGGGTATGGGTGGGGCCGAAGAGGAGTAGGAAGACGAGGAGGTGATGGAGGATGAAGGAGACTGTAGGAGTGATGAAGGTGGTGATGCGACGACTGCTGCAGCGAAGGAAGTCTCCTGATGGGCCACGGCTGTCTCGCGCGCTGAAGTCACCTGGAGGAAGAGCTAATGTGTCCAAGGGAGAAGCTGCACAGTGGCTGAAAAGGGCTCGAGGACAGCGTCACCGTACAGTTTGAAGATGTCAGTATACTCAAGGCGAATTCCGTGCATCATCGTATGGAGCGCCCACAACCGTGTGCCTCCGGAGGTCCCAAGGGGCGTGTAGATGCGCATGGCGCGTCGCGAGTAATTAGCTACAGGCTCTGCAGGCCCCTGACGGAGAGAGTGAAAGGCACGAATGTGTGTTGCACGGGTGGCGTGCTTCTCTGCAGTAAGCAGGGATAAGGCCAGATCCCAACCCCCGCGTGGGTCGGCACCCGTGCTTGTGCCCAGCTCTCCAAGGAAGGGGCGGAAGTTGACGACAGTCTCGTGGTGGCATGGCATAGAGGAGTCCACACATCGCCCTGGCTGCTGTCAGCATGTAGCGGGAGGGCCGGTTCGGCCCTCCCTCCTCGCTGATGCGAGGGGTGGTTGCGCACCACCCCTCGCGTCAGCGAGGGCTGGCCGGCGGCCAGCGATTCGCTGGCCGTCGGCCAGCTCGCTGCCGGCCGGCTGGACGGCCGGCGGCCGGCCAAGCGACCGGCCGGCCACCGGCCGGCCAGCCGCCAGCCGCCGATCGCGGCCTTAAGCCGGATCGGCGACTGAGAGGCCACGAGGGCTTCGAGGGCGAGGCCGCGTGGCCTCGTGCCCTCGCCCCCCCTCGCCCTCCTTGCAAATGAGCAAGAGAGGACGAGGGATAGGGGGAGGGAGAGTGAGGACAAGAACTGCTGGCGCGAAATCGCCAGCGTGCCTCGCCCGCGACGATTTCGCGCCTGAACGACAAAAAGAAACTCGAAGTTCGTTAATGACGAACTTCGACGTAAAACAAACGGAATAACTCGTGCGAACACACGAGTTTGAGGTAAAAACCCACGGTTTGGGTCCCAAAACCAGGGGTTTGGTTAAAAACGGAGATGGGTCTCCGGAGACTCGAAACATTCGAGTCTCCCTGCTCTGGGTCGTTGATGACGATTGCCCCTCAGTCTTGCAAAGGGGGTAAACCCCTGACGCGGACTGAGAACGCCATTCTGTGAACTCCGACGACGACTTCAGGGTAGGAGCTGGAGACACGACCCGTTACAGTGGTATCAGAGCCAGACAACCCTCGCGCCCAAGGGTTCGACGGAAACGGCGGCTACGACATAGATTAAATACCACCGGCAGTTGCAAGCAGCAGCAAAAGCGCCAGAACGGACTACGGCATCCACAATTCACGGATTGAAGCACCGAAAATTGCGTTAGAGAGCTTGAAAAAAACTCTACTTTGTGAAGACACTTTCTTCCAACATCTCCACACTTCCAGGGGGCTAGGAGGATTTTTGTGGGGTGGGTTGGGGAGTTCCCACCTCTAAAACCACAAAATCCTCCTCATTTTCAAGGCTCCTTCAAACCTCCTTCACCCAACAAACTGGGACAGCATCCCTCCCCAAGCTTAGGGACTCTCACAACCTGAGAGAACCCTAAAAAGAAGGAGGGTGACAACTTGGGGACTTTTGGCGGCTCCCCCAACGCCGCCGGCTCAAGGAGGACGCCGCCAAAGGGCGCAAGACGCGCAAAGAAGACTGAAGAGGAGGCCAAGGAAGACAAGAAGACAGGAAGAAGACAAGAAGCTAGAAGAAGGATTGGAGGAATTGCTAAGAATTGTGTAATTCCTCTCCTCTTGTTTGTCCTAGCTTTGTGAGCGGCACTCACACTTTTTGTCAACTCCTTGTATTGTAACTTTCTGTTTTCCTAGGTACTAGTGCTTGCCAATCGCCGTGAGTCATGGCTTAGGAAGTCTAGTTCTAAAGTCCACGACCTTGTGACGACGTGGCGGCCTAGGAAAGTAGAAACACAAACTGAAATTGCCTCACCGATCGTGAGAGCAACGTCTTAGGAGGCGATTCCTCCTCGTTGTGGGGTGATCCTCACAACAACCTTCACGTGCTAGTTGCACGAGTGACGGGATGGCAAGTGCCGGACCGTCTAGGACTAACAAGGGCAAGGTGGTGACGGCGTCACCACGAGCTCTCGGCGGACTCCAAGTTTTGGGAGCCGCCGCCGCGAGCACGGTTGCCAACCCAAAGGCAACCATGCCGCCAAGGGAAACCCTACCGCCTAAGGCAACCGACGCCAACTTCGACGACACCGAGAAGCGTGCGGAGGCCGCAAAGGTGCTCGACGAGCACGTGGACGCGCACATGGATGACCCCCATGCGACGGACGACGCGATGGAGGAGGACCTTCCGGAGGAGGACCCCGTCGAAGAGCACGACGTCGACGATGGTGAAGGCGACGAGGATCGCGACCATCGCCATCGTCGTGCGACGAACTCGAGCCGATTGCTCGAGAAGGGCAAGACGCTCGTCGCATCGCCTGAAGCTGCCGACGGCAGCGAGACTGCCAAAAGCAGCAAGGGCGTTGAAAGCAGCCACACGGGAAGTTCCCGCGAGAACGAGCCGGACAACGTTGCCACAAAGGCAATTCGCGATGACCGTCGTAGGCTCGCGGAGTTTGCTGCTGAGGCCGCAGGCCGACTCAAGATCACCACCGGTGGTGGAGATACGGCACCACTCGGAGGAATGGGGGCGGACCCTCCTTCCTACGATGCGGCCGTAATGGGGCAAGGCAGCGCCCACTCGAGCGTCGTCGCGGACGACAGTCTCCTCCGAAAGGTCGGGCTCCTTGGAGGCGTGTACGTGAACCGTACCCTCTTGCAGTGGGTAAGGGTGCACGGACAACGCGAATCCCTGGAGGCCATCGCTGATGCTCTGACGACATCAGAGCTCAAGTTCGCGTTCGCCAACCTGCTGGCCTACGTCGAGCAGAGCATCACGGACCTTGACCGTGATCGCCAGCTGCAGCGCCTCGCCGCCCATGAGGCAAGCCGCCGATGCAACGACCTCGACAAGGCGTTACAGAGCGTGACCCAGGTGCGGATGCAGCAGCAAGTGCACCGTGCCGCAGTTGCGGAGGCCACTGTCGGCGGCAGCGACGACTTGCCTACCTCGACGACTTCGGGGACGGTCATGAACACGTCCTTCCTCCACAGTGTGGAGATCTTCCGGAAGGGCGTGAAGCTAACCGACTGGCTGAACCGCATGGAGCACGTCCTACGTGTCCACAAGGCGCCACTCAGTCAGTGGGGCGACCTTGCCACGACGCGGCTTGAAGACAAACTCTTCAAGTACGTGGTCAAGGAGTGGACTGTGCAGCAGCCGCACCTCGAGTGGCAGCCCATGCCGTGGGAGGCCTTCTGCGCGATTATGTGCAAGAAGTGCACCCAACGTGAGGAGGCGCAGCGCGCCTTCCACAAGATCAAAGACTTCCGGCAGTTGGGTAGCTCGCTCGAATCCTACTTGAGCGAGTTCACCGCACTCGTGGAGGAAGCCGAAAGCTTCACCGAGGGCGATGGCACTCAGACGTTCAAGTACCCGGAGTGCATGCTGCTGGAGTACTTGCGTGATGGTCTCGCCTGCGAGAAGCTGAAGGACAAGACCACCACGACAGCCACTGGCCAAGCTTGGACAAGCTGGAGGGCGTTGCGCGACTACATGAGCAAAGTGTACTCGGCGAACCCGAAGCACTACTCTGATGCACGGCTGAACGCGCGTGCATAGCAGGGTCGCGACATGCGCGTGGATGCTGCAGGGGCTGGTGGGTCAGCCGGACAGCAAGGCAGGGCCAAGGGCAAGCATCCAACAAACCCTTCAGCCAAGAAGGCTGGTGGACACAAGGGTCCCAACAACAAGCACAGCCGTGAGAATGACGAGCTGCAGGCGACGCGTGAGCGTCGCAACACAGCCTTCCGCGAAGGGCTCTGCCACAACTGCATGCAGCCGGGCCACTTTAAGGCTCAGTGCCCTGAGGCTGCTGGTGGTGGACAAGAGGCCGCGGCGCTAGCTGCAGCAGTGGCACCTCGTGGGGATGGTGCAGCAGGAGGCCACGCACAAGGCCGTGGACAGGGTCGCGGTCGCGGCAATGGGCCCGGCCGTGGTAATGGACATGGCCGTGGGGCGGGTTTTCCCCACCCCTGAGTGACGTCAGTGGGGACCACTCAGGGGTAAAAGTGGATCACGAGTGTGAGTTCATGTTTTTAGACGAGGATGTTAAACAATTTGAGTTTTTGACGAGTTCAAGTTTCTCTGTTGTTTTCTCCCCTCTCATTGAACCTCATTCTGCACTTGCTGATCGACATTGCCCACTAAATCTTGCATCACCAGACGAGATGCATGACCGAACCTGCTTAGTGGTGGCGACACCAACCACTGTGCAAGAGTTGTGTAACACGGTGATTGAAACAAACGCCCTCAAAGCGATGAGTTCAATCACATTCGCAGTACCTTTAGTCGACGATTT
>SZWC01011403.1:3625-40303 GCA_023375785.1 Penium margaritaceum
CGAGGAACGAGTCCAGTGCGACACGAGGAACGAGTCCAGTGCGACACGAGGAACGAGTCCAGTGCGACACGAGGAACGAGTCCAGTGCGACACGAGGAACGAGTCCAGTGCGACACGAGGAATGAGTCCAGTGCGACACGAGGAACGAGTCCAGTGCGACACGAGGAACGAGTCCAGTGCGACACGAGGAACGAGTCCAGTGCGACACGAGGAACGAGTCCAGCACCCTTCGCGTTGCATCACAAATAGCCTCCACTCGCAGGGGCAGGGGAAACACGAGCACAATGTTTAAATTCTTAAGACGCTTTGCAAAGCGTCTTAAGAATTGAAACAAGGGGACACACGAGCACAAACTTGCCGACATGGGCCAACCCTCAAAAGATTTCCAATGCCACAAATGCAATGGAGCCATCACCGGTTGCTCTCCGCCAGGACTTCCAACGTCGCCCCCCACAAGGTCCACACCCATGTTGACCTCTGAGCGGACCAGAATGTTAGCCCAGTGGGAGGGATTTTTCTGCCTGGACCATCTTGAGAACCAAGAAAAAACCCTGAGCTCCACATCTGCATCCCCTGGACCATGACGAGTGACGAGTGTCCTTGCTTCGTGACAAGTTTCCTTGCTTCATGACAAGTTTCCTTGCTTCGTGACAAGTTTCCTTCCTTTGTGACAAGTTTCCTTGCTTCATGACAAGTTTCCTTGCTTCGTGACGAGTTTCCTTCCTTCATGACGAGTTTCCTTCCTTCATGACGAGTTTCCTTCCTTCATGACGAGTTTCCTTCCTTCATGACGAGTTTCCTTCCTTCATGACGAGTTTCCTTCCTTCATGACGAGTTTCCTTCCTTCATGACGAGTTTCCTTCCTTCATGACGAGTTTCCTTCCTTCATGACGAGTTTCCTTCCTTCATGACGAGTTTCCTTCCTTCATGACAAGTTTCCTTCCTTCGTGACAAGTTTCCTTGCTTCGTGACAAGTTTCCTTCCTTCATGACGAGTTTCCTTCCTTCATGACAAGTTTCCTTGCTTCGTGACAAGTTTCCTTGCTTCGTGACAAGTTTCCTTCCTTCATGACAATTTTCCTTCCTTCAAGACAATTTTCCTTCCTTCATGACAAGTTTCCTTCCTTTGTGACAAGTTTCCTTGCTTCGTGACAAGTTTCCTTCCTTCATGACGAGTTTCCTTCCTTCATGACAACTTTCCTTCCTTCGTGACAAGTTTCCTTCCTTCATGACAAGTTTCCTTGCTTCGTGACAAGTTTCCTTCCTTCGTGACAAGTTTCCTTCCTTCATGACAATTTTCCTTCCTTCATGACAAGTTTCCTTCCTTCGTGACAAGTTTCCTTGCTTCATGACAAGTTTCCTTCCTTCATGACAAGTTTGCTTCCTTCATGACAAGTTTCCTTCCTTCATGACAAGTTTCCTTCCTTCATGACAAGTTTCCTTCCTTCATGACAAGTTTCCTTCCTTCATGACAAGTTTCCTTCCTTCATGACAAGTTTCCTTCCTTCGTGACAAGTTTCCTTGCTTCGTGACAAGTTTCCTTTCTTCATGACAATTCTCCTCCCTCCATGACAGTTCTCCTTCCTTCATGACAAGTTTCCTTCCTTCATGACAAGTTTCCTTCCTTCATGACAAGTTTCCTTTCTTCATGACAATTCTCCTCCCTCCATGACAGTTCTCCTTCCTTCATGACAAGTTTCCTTCCTTCATGACAATTCTCCTTTCTTCATGACAATTCTCCTTCCTTCATGACAAGTTTCCTTCCTTCATGACAATTTTCCTTCATGCATGCTCTGAAGAGCAGCGGAGAGAAAGAGCGCGGACTACACTCACATAGATGTTGAAGCCCTCCACGTTGCCGGCGTCGTCGCTCATCACCACGAGCCCCACGTCGTTGGTGAGCAGGTCGACGCTGTTGTCGCCCGGCACGGTGATCGCCATCTTGAACTTGCGTGGCAGAAACTGCGTGCCGTAGATGGGCTCCGGGCAGTCCTCGAAGTTGGTGCCGAAGCGGTTGTCGTTGCGCGCCCGCACCACGTCCTCGGGCTCCTCCGCAGTCATCGCCCTCTCGCCGTCCAGCCACACGTCGTAGTACGCGCCCGCCTGCGGCGCGAGCAGCGCGGCGATCTTGTCCGCGTACTCCTGGCACGCGTTGTAGTCGGCGCGCGCGTTGAAGGGCACGACGGGCGCGAGCACGTTGCGGTTGAGGTCCCCGCACGCCCCGAGGGTGGACCCCATGTTGTTGATGACGGTGCTGAACACCGTCTTCAGGTCGCCCTTGAGCACTCCGTGGAGCTGCGCTTGTCACAGAATCCATAGGAAAAAGCAAAGAAAAAAAAAAACAGAAGAGAATGTGAGACTGTGTGTGCAACATATATAGGAGAAGGAAACAAAAAAAAACCTCCGACGACGTTTTGCAAGACTTTGACCCGTGTGGAATGGAAGACTGACACCAGGTCTAGCAAGAGATCGAAGCTTTTCCTCCCCAGCAGCGCGTTCGCAGTTGAGGTCGCCGCGCATGCTGAGAGTGGATCCTATGCTATGCTGTGCATGCCGGTGCAAACTCCAACTTCAGGTCGCCCTTGAGCCCTCTGCAGAGCTGCGCGTCGGGCCACTGTGGAAGAGCACCGAGCACAAGAGAGGACGACACAAAACACTGATGTCGTAAAGAACTTCCCTCTGTGTGTCTGACATCGGCTCCTCCATGCCCAGGTTCAATAGATACTCCACTTTGCCCCTCCACAAAGAAAGGCTGGAGGCAGGCAAAGGAAGGGGGGGAGAGGGGGGGGGGGGGGGGGGAACCAAACAAACCACAACAGAACCAACCTGGAACGTCTGGCGCGTGGTGAGCCGCAGCGACCCGTTCCCAAACTTGTCCGCCAGCTCATCCATCACGAGGTAGAGGCGGTTGTCCACCTTGCCGCCCGGCTGCTTGGTGCGCATCATGAACTGCCACGCGCGCCCACCGCCGCCCTGTCTTGCCTCGCGGTCGTCTTGCATGTAGCTGCCGTGGAACTTTATCAGCTGCGCACGAGTGCAGAGAGGAAAAGAAACGCTTGAATCTTGGCTGCTGTGGTACTTTTTCAGATGCAAACACAGAGAGGAAAAAAAGCGCTTAAATCTTGGCTACTGTGGACCTTTATCAGATGCAAATGCAGAGAGGAGAAGAAACGCTTAATCGCTTCATCGCTTCATCTTGCCTGCCATGGAACTCTACCAGCTGCGTGCGAGTGCTGAGAAAAATGGGAAGGGGGAGCAGGGGGGGTTAGGAGGGGCAGGGGGAGTAAGCCGGGGAGGGGGAAGGATAGAGGAGGGGGAAAGGGAGGGAGGACGAGAGGACTATCACGTCCATGGGCATGCATGTGAAGCACGTCTGCCGCATCGGACGAGTTATCCTTCGCAGCCACAAACCACCAACGTCATCTCGAGGTGACCATGGTGGCATGGCAACAGGCTGCTCGGTAATGTGACGAATGAGGCGACACAACATCTATTGCCACTGTTGTCCAGAACCTCAGGCCTGTCACTTCGCCTTGCAGGATACCACCAAGCAGGGGGGGGGAGGGGCAGGAGGAAATGGACCATGGGATGGTGGAGAGAGGGTTGGGAGAGGACCCACGGCGATGAAAGACATGACTACAAGATCGATGACAGCGACAATGACGACAACAATGACAGTGACAATGACAGAGACAATGATGACGACGACAAAGACGACGACGACGACGACGACAACGACGACGACGACGACGACAATGAAAACCCCTCACCTGCTCCGACGCTGCGCCAACGTTAGGCTTGTCATCCTTGAGTTCATCGAGGAGAGGGTAGCGCAGGAAGTTGCTCTCCTCCTTGTACACCTCCACCTTGCTCCGCTTTGCCGNATGGGATGGTGGAGAGAGGGTTGGGAGAGGACCCGCGGCGATGAAAGACATGACTACAAGATCGATGACAGCGACAATGACGACAACAATAACAGTGAGAATGACAGAGACAATGATGACGACGACAAAGACGACGACGACGTCGACGTCGACGACGACAACGACGACGACGACGCCGATGACGATGAAAACCCCTCACCTGCTCCGACGCTGCGCCAACGTTAGGCTTGTCATCCTTGAGTTCATCGAGGAGAGGGTAGCGCAGGAAGTTGCTCTCCTCCTTGTACACCTCCACCTTGCTCCGCTTTGCCGGCAGCGTGCCTGGCGGCTTCACCTGCACCGCCTGCCGCCGCCATGTGGACAAGGACAAGTGTGACAGCACAAACAATTGAACCTCATCGCGTCACATCACACTGCATTACAACACATCACATCACGTCACATCACATCACATCACATCACATCACATCACATCACATCACATCACATCACATCACATCACATCACATCACATCGTATCAAAGCACACCACATCACATCACATACGGGAGGCAGAATGCCTATGCACCCACCGACTTCACTGCTCACTGCTCTGCCCAGCAGCTTCACAGAGTTTGCCGCCCAGCTGCTGCCAAAGGATGGCAAGAATCGGAGCACAACGCCGCAGGCAAGCATGTACATGTACTGGCATATACGCATGCAAAGCACGCAGACAAACATCGTCACACGCACGCACACACATGTGCACGTGCCCTTTGACTGCACCGACACATGCACAAGCGCACGCACAGATTTGCATTGACTTGCATGCACACATGGGCATGCGCGCACACACAAATGAAGGCAAGCATGATGCACACACACTTATCAAAAGCACACATGGACAAAAATCCAAAACCAAGGCACGCACACACATGCAGGCGCGAAGGGGCACACGCGCACCAAAGAGAAGCCACAGCAAAGCAGGGCGAGCCACCAGCGGCATGACCAACAGCATTCTGCTGTGCATGACACGCACTCAGGCAAGCCCATCCAACACACCGAACAGAGCGTACCGCACCAACCAAAGCGTGCTGCACCAAACAGAAGATAATTCGCCAAAGCAAACCCACACACGCTGCATACCTGGGCTTGCGCACGGATGAGGCGGTGGGCACCAGGGCTTGCGACAGCAGCACCGTTGCTGCTGCTGCTTGTGGTGGTTGTTGTGGCGAGCGGTCTTCCAAAGAGCTCCGATCTGAAACACAACACCAACATTTCATTTCATTTCATCAACTCGTAGGCAACAGCAGGGGGGTTTAGGGGGGGGGGGGGGGGGGGGGGGGTGTTGTCAAGGCGGACGCCTTATACTTAGGGCATAAGGCGTTTTGTCCACATAAGGTGCCCTACAAAACAATTAGGGCGCGCCTGATGTCTGTAGCAAAAAAAGGAGGCCGAAATTTCAAAAATGTACAGTTCAAGCTTAACACAAATCTGACCAAAAAAAAGTCGTGGCACCGTCTTGCACTTCACAAAAAATGCTGCGAAGCACTGTGTGTCCATCGGAATATTAGTAGCATACGTGCCCCTCTGTGATGCTTTTGGGAGAGCATCTTGCATTGCAGAAAGGTTTTTCACCGAAAAGAGGGGAAAGAAAAATCCAGATGGATCTGACACACAGACGTCACTCAGCACATGATTCTGAACGTTTCCATGTTTTTACCGATTTCTTCTGAAACCTGCCCTGCGAAAAAGGCGTTCAAGGCGTCCAGGAACGCCTAAGCGCCTTACACGCCTAATGAATAATTAGGGTGCGCCTTCACTGGGGGGGGGGGATGGGGCAAAGAGCCAATAATGCGCCTTATTAAGGACCTTAGGAACTTGTTTGGGATTCGGGGATCAATCTACCCCTCCGCTCCACTCAAGTCCACAGCACCATGCCCCCACCACACAATTCCGCCCATCTGCACCGCACCGCTGCACCACATTGGCATTGCACCTCTGCAACCAATGGCATGGACTGCACCACACCTCCGCACCACNGGGGGGGGGGGGGGATGGGGCAAAGAACCAATAATGCGCCTTATTAAGGACCTTAGGAACTTGTTTGGGATTTGGGGATCAATCTACCCCTCTGCTCCACTCAAGTCCACAGCACCATGCCCCCACCACACAATTCCGCCCATCTGCACCGCACCGCTGCACCACATTGGCATTGCACCTCTGCAACCAATGGCATGGACTGCACCACACCTCGGCACCACACCTCGGCACCACACCTCGGCACCACACCTACGCACCACACCTCCGCACCACACCTCCGCACCACACCTCCGCACCAGACGGCATTAAACCACACCTCCGAACCAGACGGCATTAAACCACACCTCCGCACCAGACGGCATTATACCACACCTACGCACCAGACGGCATTAAACCACACCTCTGCACCAGACGGCATTAAACCACACCTCCGCACCAGACGGCATTAAACCACACCTCCGCACCAGACGGCATGAAACCACACCTTTGCACCACACNTTCGTCCCAATCACAACACACGCCATGCCATATATGTTGTCTTCGTCCCAATCACAACACACGGAAAAAATGACGGGACGTGTGCCGCACCAGGAGAGTCGCAGTCAACGAGTAGCAGCAAAAGCAGCAGCAGCAGCAGAAGCAGCCCCCCTCCTTCTCCTTCCCAAACGCTTGGCAAAACGTCTGAGAAAAACATGAGCTTCCCACCTTCATCTTCTTCCAGATTTGGGAGTCGCAAACGGTTCGCGAAGCGTTTGAGAGACATCTCAGAAGCCCGCCTTCCTCTTCTTCCCTCGCGCAACTTCTCTCCATTCTGTTTCGCCTACTCGCTCTATGCCTCACCAGGACGGCGTGATGGAAGAAGACCACGACACCACACCACGTCCTTCTCTCTTCGTCACCCTCAGCGCTGGCGGCTGGAGAGAGGCGATGTGAACGAGAGTAAGAACGTGGAGCGTTGAGAGAGAGAAAGGGTAAAAAAATGTTCCCTCGATCGCTCCCCCACTCGCTACGTCGCCCCTTCCCCAAACCCCTCTCCACCTCCCCTCCGCTGACGTCAGCTCGGCACACACGGCAGACTTTTCCGCTGCTGCATGCTCATCAAGTCGGAAACTCGTCAGGAGAGACAGAACAGCACGGCCGGTTTGGGGCTTTGTGTAACGTGCGCTGGCAGACGAGCGATGTGTTCTCCACGCAACACAACGGCACGCGGCGCTGAACGGCACAGCAGACCGCATCACAGCACAATCCACCACAGCTAGCGAAACAGAAAACAGCACAGCAAGACGCTTGGCAGCAAGCCACCTGAGTTCGGCCGCACCGACGCGGGCCGTGACGAGCATGGCGGCCTCCATCGCTTCGCCTTAAGTCGCCAATACTCTTTCGTTCGGCTCCCCAACGATCCTTCTTCTGTGCCCACACAACTGGAGCGGGCTGCGGTAGCGGCGGTAGATAATGCCGATACGGCTGCCCCCGCTGCAGTCAGAGATGTGGTTCGTCCCCGGGAAGTCGCTTGGCTCCTTCGACCTCGCCTCGGACAGGAGAGGATTGGCCGGTGTAGAGGACTTAACATGCAAATGAGGTTGAAAACAACAGACTTTGACGAAAAGCCCAAGTATGGTTGGCGACCTGTCCAATGCGCCTCGCCGGAGGAAAACCCAATCGTGGACGTACGTGGAATCGAAGACGAAAACGTGTCACAAGTACTACGGGCAAAAACTGTTCGCAGACCATAATGTAAACTACACTGTTAAACCTTTGAAGATAGGGAAGCAAATCTGTTATGAGGGCACTTCAGGCATGCATAGTTTCAAACTTTACCCATTGACATACACAAAGACAAGAAGTAAATCTTTCAATCCATGAGGAACTTCACGGATCCTTTGAAAAGATAATGGCAGCACCTTGAACACCCTTGACATAGGCAAACATCATGGTGCCAAGAAAAAAACATTAACTTGATTCCCTTGTGATTTCCATTGGTAATTACATCACTCTAGTGAACGCCTTCCAGCACATTGTCATTATGAAAACATTTTCGATTGTAAAATCTAAATGCAATTGAATGGTATACCCTTCAAGTTCACCTTCCATTCAAATGTTGTTTTTCCTCATGGTGCAAAGACATATTACATTAAAAATCAAGTACACCTGATAGATTTTCACTTTTAACTAAGTTTACAAAATCTATTCTCGTGATTTTACAAAGTAAAAATTCAAAGTGAATGAGGGAGTTGCTTGATTGGCCGCTTAAGAAAGTCTTCATTTTGTTGCCAATATAGAAACTCCTCTCACCATGATTAACAAAAACAAACATTATTAGCATTTTCATTGATGAAGAGTAAGGTTTTAATGAAAATTCAAAGATTTTGGAGTGATTCAACCATAAATTTTCTCTTATGTTCCAAGCCTCAACACAGGTAAAACGAATGAACATCAACTTTCTCCTTGAAAACTAAGATTTAAAAAAATCTCATTTTGATCAACTAAGCTTGAACTTAAATAAAAACCTTTCAAGTGACTTATTATCCTAAATTGAAGACTGTTAAGCGCATGAAGTTTAATAATCAAGTTCAATTTCAAACTCAAACTCTAATGCTGTAACATAAGAGCCATTTCTTAGTGTTCAAATGGTTTTTAAACATTTATCGGGTACTTTGGGGTACTCGAGGCTCAATTTTTGAGCCAAACCCCACAAACACATAATGGGCTAGAGTCTACATTGACTCAAGCCTAGAAAATATCTGTGGCCGGATGTTAGGTGAAAGGGGTGCCTCGATGGAAAATCCATCGTGTTACTCCTCCCCTCTAGTTGGACGTAAGGGTCCTGTTCCAGCGTGGCAATGCCACATGGAACGATTACGCTTAGGATTATTGTTTTACGTCCATGCCCTATGATGACCCTCTCCATTTGTGGTGCGGTTTGTCACAGCCGAAATGGTTAAGGCGACCATTCACCCCCTCTCCTTAAACTACACTTTCAAAGGGCTTACATTTTTAGGTTCATAATTTTGTCGCAAAACATACCACGTTTGTTACATAAGCATCAAAGCCAGCGCTTTTGCAAAGAAGAAAAAAACAAATGGGTGTCGACTACACTCAAGCGTCGGATCGTTCCATCTATAGAGAGCAGCATTCGAGGAATGTTTAGACCGTTCATCCAAACGCCACCCGACCAACAAAGAAATTTGCTTCTAAGCAACCATCTCCAATGAGAAAAGAGATGTAGTTTCAAAAACAGAAGAATGGAGCAAGGTTCTTCTTCATAGCTTTACACTCCCCAATGACGGGGCCAACAACAACAGGCCGACGATCGGGTTGGTTGCTCGTGCTCCACCAACAAGGCCGACACCCCGTAGGTGGAGGACGGGCCGTACGTTCCTCTCCCTCCCCTCTCAAGCACCGATCGTGCCAAAGTGGGAGGGGGTGGCACTCTCCTCTTTTGTTTCTTAGGCGCCGACATTGCAAGTAAGGGAGGATAGACCGTATTACTCTCTCCCTCTTCTCTCACACGTTGACAGCCCAAGGGAGGGAGGAGGGGGTGTTGCTCCCCCTCTCCCTCTCCTCTCATGCGCTGACAGTGCAAGGGAGGCAAGAGCGTGTGTTGTTCCCCCTCTCATTACCGTCTCATGTCCCGATGTCGCAAGAGAGGGAAGAGGGGGTACTACTCTCCCTCACTCTGTCCTCTCACGCAACGATGGCATAAGGGAGGGAGGCGGGGGTGCTCTCCCCCTTCCTCTCCTCTCACGCGCGGAAGGTGCAAGAGGGAGGAAAGGGAACGCCTCCCCCTTTACCCCCAATTAGACTTGGGAAGAATGCCCATGGGGGAGAAGAGGGGGTGTTTCCCCCTCCCCCCCCCTGCTCACAAGCGTCAAGAGGAAGTTGAGGGAACGCCTCCACCTTCCCCCCCACTCAGATGTGGGCTCACTCCCCATGGGGGAGAAGAGGAGACGTCTCCCCCACCCCCTCGGCCCCTCACATGGATGATTGCCAATGGAGAAGGAGAGGGGGCATCCCTCTCCCTCTCTCACAAGGACCGACAACATAGTGGGAAAGGAGAGGGCGTGTCCCTCCCTCTTTCCCCCCTCAAATGGGCCCACGGCCAAAGAAGGACAAAGGGAATGAAGTTCCCTCTTCCCTCCCCACGTTGTTGGTGGAATGGCCCTGTAGAGAACAAAACTAAAATCTAGGTAGCACAGACGCACACTGAAGGGTGCAAAACTAGCATAGTTGATAATCTGTAATTTGGAAACCTAAGATCGATGGTTTGATTTCAAAATGGAAGTTTTTGTTGTTATCTCCAAAAGTGCTCTCTATTTTTGCCCCGTTTGGTTTCACACAAACAAGAGGGTGAATCCTCTGATTGGTATCTGTTTTAGACGTTGTAAAAACCAGTTTCAAGCTAAGACTCAACTTCATAATTTTCTTTCAAAAACTATCTTGGTGCCACTAGCCCTAGAGGCGAGGACAATTTCCTCAAGCCCAGGATTGATTGTGTCAATCATAGGTTTGCCATCGTGACTTGGTAAAAAGCTCCGACTAAGCTCCACAATATTTGTGGTTTTATGAAACACCCTAAATCCATTTCCCTATGAATGGAAAAAAGGAAAATTGATCATTTCCCCAGGACACCATGAGGTGTCATTTTCAAAGGAACAATATAATCCATACGATGGAACTGGCATTTTGAATATAAGACATTGATCTTTAATCACCATGAGAAATCATGCACCGATCGTGCGTACATTATTATGAACCTCAAATTTGGGTTTTTTCATGAAAAAAACAACCAACATGGGTGACCTCTAAAATGCCACAACATGGCTCAAGTGGGTTGATCATGCGCAAAACAATGTTGTTTATGCAATGAGAATGGCATACACCGGGTTAGAAAATGACAATGGAGGTGTCAATCGAGAACAATTCTTGTGAAACATGGAAGTGCCACACTGACTGTTCAAAGGAGCTACATGGCTCGAGCGAGGTCACCTAAGACCACAGGCGGTGATACGTGATGACTTATGGGCCAGAGACCCTCATGCACCGTAATTCTAGGCCTAGTTGGCCGAAGATACCGCCGAATCTGCTACACCTTGATTGAAATTGATATAGGCACAAAAACGTGTCAGGACAACTCAACAACTCATATACTCACCGCAAGAAAGTGAGATATATGAGTTGCAAAAACCCAATGCCGATTGCACATTCATACGTACATCGACCACATCATCAACGCAGGTTCCGATTGCACGACAGGTAACAGCACAAGTGCTCGTTGTAGAACTTTTGTTCGTTCCGCAAACTAAAGAATTGTTAGTTCCACTTTGATTACGGATGCTGAATGCATTTGTGATGCTAGTGCCAAACGCATTCCTTATCAATGCCATGTTTTACCAATGATACTAAATATGTCATTTGTGCTTGCATTTTGGCTAAAAGGAAGGTGTGAGTCCCGATTGTATTGAGCACACACGCAATGGTGAGAATCCTCGATTAAGGGCCAATCCCACAAAATTGCCAACCGTCACTTGCATCGGGAGCATGAACAATGTTGTAGATGCAATTATAGAATTCACACAAGTATCCAATGCACAATCCCCATGAGAGTTGAATGCATAGCCGACAAGTGCGTCAGTTAAATCAACACGAGTGTCAAATGCCTTTTGTAATAGATGCCGATCGCCATAATGTCATGAGTTGCACTTTTGTCATGGGTGCCGGACACACCATGAGGTGGTGAGGGGGGATTCGACAGAGATAATGTTTGTCGTCAGCATCCCCCTTCTCACCATTACGGCAACCCAACATCACCATGGTTGACATGGAGGGCCTCATTCTAACACCACATGCTCCACTTTGCTATGCTCATGTAGCAATATGCATTTCATTTCAGCATGGTCCAATCTAGTATTCACATGGAGCTCATTGTTGACATGTATAGGCAATTGAGGTTTTGTTAATCAAGGGATAATAATCATGTTCTTCTAATCTTAGGGTCGATGTTGCTAAAACATTTTAGTTGGGGGTGTATGAAATCCACTCATAACAAAATGAAGGTTTTACCCGCATTTTTTCTATGTCCTTCAAAGGAAATGAGTTTTTCAACACATGATCTTGTTGATACAAACATTAATGCAATAAGGGGCATCATGTTTATACCTCACTTTTCACACCTCAAATTTGGCATAGCATGAGGAAACCTCTTACTTTTGCCCGACGTTTTTGACTCCATGAAGCCATCATTTGATTTTCATCAAAAAAATGTTTCTAGAAAATGTCTTCAACCAAACTTACAAACCTATCACAAAAAAGTGACCAAGATAACCCTTTCGACATTGCACAT
Organism: Penium margaritaceum; assembly: GCA_023375785.1. Classification (NCBI taxonomy): domain Eukaryota; kingdom Viridiplantae; phylum Streptophyta; class Zygnematophyceae; order Desmidiales; family Peniaceae; genus Penium; species Penium margaritaceum. The sequence goes on from SZWC01011403.1 coordinate 15,871, forward strand.
GTACACGTAATATGGTCACCATTGTGGATACATGTGAAATGTGGATATGTGATTTTGTGCATGAATTTGAGAGGTGGGAAGCTTTTATGGAAGATATGAGGAAGAAAAGACATCAAAGGAAAAATAAATTATCACAACCTTGAACAAGCTGAACAGATGAATCAACAAGTATGGTCTTAAAAAGCCATAGGGTGCACGCCCTAACTGCTCTTAAACTAAGTCTCACAACTAGAATTATATGATATCCCTAGAAAAATGACGAGAATGCACAAGAAAAGGTGCATGCTTTTTAAGGAGGTTCTTCTCAAAGCGTTGGCTTGCACTTTCAAAGATTGAGTCGTAAAAGTTCGAACTACGGGTAACTCAAAGAATAAACCGAAAATTCATGTGAGAAAAAGTGATACGGTCCCCTTCAAGTAGACCTATTGGGAGATATTTGAGGTACATTCCATAAAGGTTTCATGTAGTTTACTTCCACCTAAATGGTTACATAAACACTCAACGAAATTGAAGAGTGACTTAGAAGATAAAGGATCATTAGTAGCTAAAATGTCCCCAAGAGGATGTAAAAGGTAGCATTTGGTTCACCAATTACCTTCATCTAGAGTTTGACGGGTTCTAGCATCAAAAGGTCGTCAAGGATACAAGCAATGGTTTAGACACAAGGATTTGAACCCCGCCTACCTCCATTTCAAAAGGTGAATGTTTTGGTCCCTCATCAAAGGATAAATTTTACCAAGATATTCTTTGTACCCAAATGACCCATCAAAACAAGGAATTTGTCATCAGCCATGAGCCATAAAGCCAAGTGCACATTATCTTGTAATGACATGCTACTAAGAACATAAAGTCAAGACTTGTGAAATCCATTAACTTAAAGGTCATCAAATGGTCACAAAACGTTTTGTGTAGACTTTACAAAGAGGAGGGATCGCTAAACGTTCTTAGATGTAAATGAAATTCCTTTGTCAAACTCACCTCTAAAAATAAATGAATAAAAATCAAAGACCAATTTCTTTATCATCTTCTTACTTAGTATTCACAACTATGTTTTTCAAAGATATGCTTTTGTATTTCCATAGTGATGGGTTAAGCACATGCTCTTATGCCAGTATCGACACCTTTTCATTCACTTCATCCCAGCAATTCTCATCTTCAATACTGACCAATTTTCTTTCTGGAAATGAACCAGTATTCTTCCACGACTAAAACATGATTTTCCATGAGAACCACTCATTGATAACGAGGAATTCCCTATCTTATAGCTTGGACATAAACAAAATTCCTTTGGTTTAGTGAACTCTTCAGTGAAAGAAATACACCACTAAGAACTGGAGTTTAACTATTACCTCTTCTTCGAAACAAAGACCCTCATTATCCTTAGAATGTCTTCCTTAACAACTGCATAGACATTGTTATATTCATTAATGCGCATGAATATATCTTCCATTAGCACACTCATCCACATGCCAAACCCTTGACTTTTGTTGACACATGTTTGCATACAAAAATATGTCTGAAAACCTAACATCTTGCATCTAATGTTGTTCAATATATGTTTCCTCATCTTGAACCCTAATGTTCCTTGCCATCCTCATGAGTGAAAACTTGCCTCCTTGTTTTGAGATCCCATGATGTCTCACGAAATGAGCATCTCCCACTTTCACTTTGTCCACCAACAATGTTTGGCTTGAACTCCTAGGTGAAAGGGGTTCAAGATGATGTACATAGGGACATACAATAATGTAATGGATAAAGTGTGGTGCTGATTTGCTTTCCTCTTCTATGTACGTACAAGTTTCATGAAAGTATGCAAGGCAAAACAAGATATAGGCTCCTTGGTTGAAAATGACTAGTAAACTAGTCACATTGATTGGTGTACTTTGATTTCATGTATTGACTGCATTAATCCGAGATAGCAAGATGTATTAGGTTAATTCTTGCTTGAGTTAATCATGTTGTTTTGTGTGAAAGGTTGTTGACACTTCTTGAACTTTACTAGACATTTTTATGACAACTTGGGCCTTGTGATTAATGAAAATAGCAATTGAACCTTGGTTTGATTAGAAAGCAAAGACATTGCCTTTGAATATTGTAATGGTGGGCATGTTGTAGGTTGATGTTTTTGACATGTTAGAGGAGATAATCAAACAGAGAGCATCAAGTTATTTGGTGCTCTTATGCAAACGTATGTCATGATTTGTGGATGAGCAACTCATCATTTCTTGCAATCCTTTGACACATTGTAGTTTGTCATGGAATCCTTGAGGATGATTGTAGATATGTCAGGTTGTGGATTTTCATTATCTTCTTTCTATGGATATAAGATATTGATAAGAGTGTAGGTCTGTCCTTTAACTGCCAAGGTTGAGTTGCGGTTGTTCTCATGAAATGAAAACTCGTTAATGGAAGGACATTTGCATGTGCATGATGTAACCTACAAACAAGATGCATTTTTTTGGATTGATTAATCTTTAGGCACATTTGAGAAAAATGAATCATGTGAATATGGAGACATGTCAAGTCCCTTGCACATATGCAATTCTACCTCGTACTCCAAATTCCTCATTTACTAAGATGTTTAACGATACACTTCCACAACCCATGTCTATTTAGTCGGCCTCTGGTACCTTCATAGTGGAATACATGTGTGACCCACGAACTTTGTTGAGAAACATCAAGAGTAACATAGACTTGGCCAATGAAGCTTGATGGATCCCAGGAGGATCTTCTTTCCTTTATAGTTATTATAGTTTTACTATCAGTTATCAAATTGTGTGGAATTAACTCATATCCATTTTAAATAGATGAATGTGTGTCATGCATGTACATGGGTGAAAGAAGGAAAATCACAAGGCAAAGATATGGTGCATAACTTCTAAAGACAAGTGCTACTTGTTGAGTGGTCCAATTGCTGCGTTGGTGTTAAGCTCCGAGTAGGCGCAGTCGGCATGGAATTCAGAGCACTATACGGAAAGTTACGGATTTTACGGTGAGTTCCCGGGTCCACGTCTACTGGGAATTCTCTCCTGTGTAGGCTAGAAAAAATCTGGCAACCAGCCCTGAAGCAGTCTAAAGGTCCTGGTCTGTAATATAGTGTGCTGGCATGCGCAAGAGGGTTGTGCATGCCTCTAGTTAGCTCTAGCAGGGAGGGGAGCTGCCTACTGCGCAGCACTACATACCTGCCTTGGTCAGGGAATCCTCCAACTGACTGGACAGGAATCATGCACCCTGAGCATGAGGCCTACATTGCATCATCAGCCACATGCATAGAGCCTAGGCCCTTCAACCTACATGTGCCAATCTGGAACAAGCTTTAGGAGCCACCTGATTGACGGATCTGATGCAACAGCATGGCAAGATGAACGGCCGTCAGGGAAAAGCCTGTAGAGCAAGCAACCTCCTGGGGAAGCTGCACATGAACACCTGATGAAGGTTTCACAACAAGGAAGCTTCTCCCTGAACCTGCAGGGATGCCAGTAACAACTCTGACCTACACGAAGCTTCTCCTGGAAGGAAGCTTCCCCAAGAGGCAGCAGACCTGAACCACCTGAAGGAAGCTTCTCCTTCAGGTGGTCAACTTGCCAAGACCTCAGGTGTAAAAGGGGAAGCTCCTCTCAGTTCAGAATCATCTCAGCATTGCAGTTTTCTGCAAGCACTCAGCCCTGATCAAGCCTCTGACTCTGGAGCCCAGACAAGACTTTACTGGAGATCCCTCCAAGGCCCTTGTAAGCCTGGCAAGGCCTGCCAGCTTGGGTGGAGGCTGCCCTGGAGGCCAGTCAACTTGGAGACTACGCCAAGACCCTTGCCACGACGGCCTCGAGGGCCTAGCAAGGCGTTGCCCCTCAGTAGGCCAAGAGTTGTGCTAGCCTAGCTTGCGTAGGATTTTCCATGTACCATACTTGTACTTTGTAACGATCAAGATTTCAGTCCAGATTCCCAACCCTTGCCCTGCTATTGTACATGTTGCACTGCTGATCACCGAAAGATCCTATCAGCAAGGGTCCTAGCCCTTGCTGCCTGTCTCACAAAATCAACATGGTATCAGAGCTTTAGGCGGTGCTCTCAACAGTTTGCAGCAGCAGTAGCAACAGACTACGTTGGTGGTGGAGACGTTCTCCACCAGCCCTGTACAATTGCTAAGCCGGAGGCGGAGGGGACGCCACTTCACACGCGTGAGCGGCGTTCCACCTGCACAGAAGCACGAGCAACATGGAAGAGGAGAACGCTCAGTCAGCTTCTCCTACACTTGATGACCAATCCGTTTTGCATGGCATGCGCATGGGCTAAGAGCAGGGGCGCCATGTCGCAGACCACGCACAACGCCAAGCTACAGAGGCACAACGCTTGGTGAAGGAGGCGCAACGTATGGCGCAACAAGAAGCCGCAGCACGTCAAGTTGTGGAGCAAGAGAGGGAGGCGCTGAGGCAGTAGATTTCTGCTCAAGAGCTCCTACGTCAACAGGAGCAGCTTACCCATGCAGCTCAAGCATCGCAGACGCTGCAGCTACAACAGTCACATGCGGTTGAAGCAGCCCAAATCGCACAACTTCAGCAACAGCTGGCATGGGCTCAGTAATAGCAGCTTCAACAGCAGCAGGTTCAGCAACATCAGCAACAGCAGTAGCAGATGTAGTGGCAACATGGTTCACAAGGATCGTCTACACATCTGCCTCAAGTGAGCCCTCCCCGAGTCGTGCAACCAGCCATGTCTCCACAAGTGCAGCCAGTAGCAGCACCACAAGGAGGCATGCCACAGCCGTATGTGGCTCAACAGCGACTACTAGCTCCGATGGTGCAACCCATGGCACACTATTAGTAGATGCACCAAGCACTAGGACCGCAACCATTTGTGGCACAACTAGCACCAGTTCATGCAAGAGCAGTAGTACCACCAGAAGGGCCGCAGCCAATGGCACAAGGCTTTGTGCCACTCCCACATGCGACAGAACAAGGCACAGTGCACCTAGGACTGGAGGACGCTATGCCTCAAGCTGCAGCCTTACTACATATGCACAAGCTCAAGGTTGACAAATTTGATGGCGAGAACTTCCCGCACTGGGCGCACAAGTTCAAATAAGCAGCCCAGATACACGGCATCTGGAAGTTCTAAAATGGCTACTACACGCCTCCGCCCCCAGGATGTCTGTCTAGCATGGTGGCTGAGTACAACTACTTCACCAGAGTTGCTTTCGTGGTGTTGGACGACCATCTAACTCCTCGCATCTAGCAAGCCATACGGATGTATGAGGAGACTACTGAGCCAACTCGCCAGGCTTGGTCCTACCTGCTACGGACCTACATGTCTGGTGATTAAACCTTCAAATCTCACCTCCTGATGGAACTGTCGCACATCAACCTCAATGGCTTCTTCAACATCGAATCATACATCAACAAAGTGAAGTCACCTCGCGATCAACTCGTAGTGACAGACGCTCCTGTCTCTGAGCCTGTGTTTGTGACCTTTCTCCTCAACGGTCTGACTGGGGACTGGGACGACGTTCGGAAGGTACTCAAGTTCAAGCATGAAGCAGAGCTCAGAGAAGCATACGTTTGTAAGATGCTTCTGACATAGCAACATGACCAGCAGCTGACAAGAGAAAAGGAGAGAATCTTGAGCAATGCAACTTACCAAGGTGTGAGTGCTACTGTGTCCACTGCTCAGCCCTCGCGGAACATCCAGTCCACAAGGAACTCTGCATCCACCCAGTTGTTCGCCCACTCTGAACCAAACGCTAGCACCCAAAGTGCACGCGGCTAGAGTGCAGGGTCACGTCCTGTAGTTGAGTGCCATTATTGTAAGAAGATTGGGCACATGAAGCGGGAGTGCAGGAAAAGGATGTGGGATGAGGAACAAGCCAGGCGACATCAATGTTACAAAGCAAACAACTCAAGAGGAAAGGGGGAGAAGAAGGCTGCTGGCGGTAACGAGAAGCAACTTGAGAGAGGCGTGAACAAAGAGGCAGGGAAGCAGGATGGAGGCAAGGAGAAGCACTTCGACTACACAAGATCTGTCTTCCAGCTCTCAACTAAGCAGAGTGATGAGCTGGTACGCTCCACCTACGTGTGGTACCTTGACAGTGGGTGCACTTCACATATCACCCATGACAAGGCCTGCCTCCACGAGGTGGAACCCTGCTCCAAAAGCTTCGTCACGGTAGCAAACAAGCGGCAAGTGCCTGTTTTGCGCAAAGGAAAAGTGACATTGACTGGGTACAACGGTGCCCAGGTCAAGTTCAAGGACGTGTTGTACATACCTGAGATCGCGGTGAACCTCCTGTCACTCCGGCAGCTAATGAAGAGGGGTGCGTAGATCGTCAGCGACGGACAACTTGTCACTTTGAAGAGTCGTGAAGGTGAGACCTTTGCTGAAGGTCACCTTCTTCCGCACGGCATGATTGAGCTGGACTTTGCAGAACCAGCTCCAACAAAAGGGCCGGATATGCCCTTCGCAACAGCTAGTCTCCACCAGGTTTCTGGCGCAGACCTCAGTTTGTGGCACAAACGGCTCAACCACATCAGCAATCAAACCGTACAGACAATGCAGAAGCACGGACAGGTCAACGGTCTTGATATCAAAGAAAGCGGCACTAAGGATGCAGCAGAGCCTTGTGAAGACTGCGTGCAGGCCAAACTACCACGACAGATGTTTTCTCTGGCTACGAAGTGCGACGTCAGCCAGAAGTTGAAACTGGTCCACACCGACATTTGTGGACCTTTACCAACGGCGAAAGTCTACGGAGGGCATCGCTACTTTATGCTCTTTGTTGAAGATGCCACAAGGATGGTGTGGAGCTATCCTTTCTGCACAAGAGATGAAGCTCTAGCATATTTCTTCAAGTGGCTCGCGATGGCCGAAAGACAAAGCAACAGAAAACTACAGAATTTACGCTCAGACGGTGCCGGAGAGTACACCAGCAGTGCGTTTGCCACACAACTAGAGGATCTTGTTATCGTGCAGCAGTTCTCTATGCCATACACTCCACAGCAGAATGGCGTAGCAGAGAGAGCAAACCGCATAATGCAAGAGACGTTGAAGTCAATGCTGCTTGGTGCGCAGCTCGACAACTCGTGGTGGCCGTTTGCACTACGGCAAGCCGTGTGGGTACACAACCGCGTGCCAAACGTGTCACTACCAAGCATGACACCCTTCCAGGCATGGCACAATGACAAACCAGACATCTCCATGCTACGCACTTTTGGGTGCATGGCCCTGCTCCATGTCCTAAAGGAGCGTCGGCGGAAGCTAGCAGACAAAGCAACATGGGGGGTCTTCCTCGGACAAAGCCCTAACATGAAGGGATGGGAGTTCTTTGACATAGACTCCCATCGCATCATCACCAAAAGAGAAGTTATCTTCTTTGAGAACTTGAAGTGCTCTGCCTGGGAGACAAATCAGTCTAGTGAGCCCGCTCTACTCTAGAATTTCTACGACTCTTTCGTGGAGATGCTAGAGGAGGGGGAAGCCGACAGTGTAGCACTCACCCTTCTTGATCTGGAGAAGACGAATGAGCAGCCGGTGGCCGCACGTGTGACCCTCGACACTCATCGAGACGAATGCATCACCACTAACAATGAGGCGCTCTTAGTACCTCATGAAAAAACTAAGGCCGTGGGAGTGCAGAATGGTGCGCATGCGGCATGGAAACCAAAGGATGAAGCTGCCCAGCATCCAGGGCGCCTCACACGCCTCCTACGACAATAGTTACAACAAGAAGTAGAGCAATAGATAAACGAAGTGAATCTGCCTATCACGGCCTACTCCATCTACAAAGAGGCGGATGATGTCATGGCGGACTTCACCACAACACACCTCGCGGCTCTACTCTCAGCAAGCGACCTACCGCCTGAGCCCAAGACTTTGAAAGAAGCTCTACAAGGCGAGCATGCTACACAGTGGAAGGCAGCACTTGACGCAGAGTGCCAGAGTCTCATAGATCATGGGACTTGGGAGCTTACGGAGCTTCCATCTGGCTCTCGCCCTATGGGGGTGAAGTGGGTGTTTCGCGTCAAGACAAAAGCCGATGGGAGCATTGACAAGTTCAAGGCTCGCCTTGTGGCAAAGGGGTTCATGCAAGTTGAGGGGAAAGACTTCTTCGATACCTACGTTCCCGTGAGCCGCTACACCACCGCCCGCATTATGCTGGCAGTTGCAGTAGTGACGGACTACGAGGTGCAGCATCTCGATGTAAAAAATGCTTTTTAGCATGGTGAGATGGATACGACCGTCTACATGAAGCAACCAGCGGGGTACGACGATGGGTGTGGTAGAGTTTGCAAGCTGGTGAAGAGTTTGTACGGACTGAAACAAAGCCCCCTAATTTGGTACAGGAAGCTACAAGCAGTGCTGGAGTCTCTGGACTTTGAGCCTTCAGCATACGACGAATGCCTCTTCCTACATCGAGCATCACCAAACTCAAAACCAGACTGCTACGTGCTGGTCTACGTCGACGACCTTCTCATCATATGTCCGTCAGCAAAATTCATCAAAGCCAAAGCGACAACCATGGCAAAGGAAGTCAATGTGACACTCATGCCCAACTTTGAGTTCTACGTGGGCATGAACATCGAACAAGACCGCGAAGCACATATGCTTCGCTTGAGCCAGCAGACCTACACTCGGAATGTCTGCAAACGCTTCAACATCCCAGATCAACACGTGCCAACACCTCTGTCACAACAGCCGTTGACGCATCACGGACAGAGGGGGAGGAGCAAGACCGACTATCGCGGCAGAGTCGGCTCACTGATGCACGCAGCGAGTTGAACACGGCCAGATTTGAAGTTTGCCGTAAGTAACTTGGCACACAGCAATGAAATGTGTACAAAAGGAGCGTGCAAGGAGCTGGACAAAGCTCTGGGTTACCTCAAAACTACATGAGACACAAGCTTGCTCTTTGGAACAACAGACAGAGTTGACCTTGAGTGCTACGTCGACGCCGATTTTGGGGGCACAGAGGAAGATCGTTGAAGCACCACAGGTTTTGTGTACCTGCTTGGTGGAGCAGCAGTTTCCTGGACGAGCAAGCGACAGAACCTCATTACACTCAGCTCCGTAGAAGCTGAGTACGTGGCAGCTACTTCAGCTGCATAAGAGGTCACGTATCTGCGCAACCTCCTGGAGGACATCGGATTCGCTCAAACGCAGCCGATGAAAACTTTCGTCGACAACAAGTCCGCGATTGACCTCGCAAACTCAACAAAATTTCAGGGCCGCACAAAGCACATCAACATTCGTGGGCACTGGATCCGTTCAAAGGTCAAAGACAGCACGATCCAACTCGTGCATGTGTCAGGCAAAAAGCAAGCAGCCGACTTTCTGACGAAAAGCGTCCCGAAGGACGTTTTCTACAGGTGCGCGGGGCAGTGCGGTCTCACCTCCATCGCCCTCTCGTAGTACATGCGGAAGCGGCCGGTCGTGGAAGGGCCGCGGAAGTCAAACACACGTAGCTCCGCCATTGTGCAAGCCTGCTTTATGCACACGGATCTCAAATGCTTCATGGTGCACGAGACAACATCGACTGAAGCAAAAAAATCCGACGCAACATCAGGCCGTCATTCAACAAATCAATGTGGCTTTCGTGGACCTCGGGATGAAGCGTGGTGTTTTGCAAAAGCAACTGCAAAATTCGCTCCAACAAAACAACAAAACATTTTCAGTGGTCTCTAGCTTATTGCGATAGCCGCAGCAGCACCACAACAGGATTTCCCAACTAAAAAGGAAGTGTAGTTTGAAAGCTACCTACAGATTTCGGATTTCACCGGAGGATCCGTCGGGGCAGCAGAAATCCTCACGGTCAAAATATAACCTGTCACAACTGTAATCGGCATCAAACATGGTGTAAAGCTGCCGCTCGACCTCGGAAAAAAAAGGCAAAAAAAATCAAGCAACAAGCTCGCGCGAAGCAGAAGCAGTTACCGAAGCTTGCGTAACTAGCGCAGTTGCGCGGTCGGAACAGCCGTGTCAAGGAAGAGGGGCTGCCAATCAAGCAGCTAGAGCAGTTCGCGCAGCTAGCGCGGCTGCGAGGTCGGAACAGACGCCACGAGCAGGTGGGGGTGCCAAGCAAGCGACAAAGGAGAAAAAAACAATGGCGGCAATGCAGCAATCTAGCGAGCGGCCATGGCTGTCGCGGCCGCTCGCGAAGCTCCCTCCTTGCTGTTGACGTCAGCATGCAAGGGGGAGCAACGTAAGGGCCCGCTTACTCAGCGAGTCCAGCGTGCGAGCGCAACTTCAACTATTCGCGGCGGCGTACATGAAAAAAAACGTGGCGGAGAGGACATGGTGCAAGCAAGTGAAGCGAGCTGCGCATAGTGTCTCCTAGATTTTGCAGCAGCAATAGCCTCAACAGCAAGTTTATGTCCGACGCACACAGCCAATGTCGAGCAGAACGGGGTCTTCCCTCTTCACGCGAAAACGGAAAACGCGCCCTAGATTTGGTGGAAAAATGCGCGAACGATCAGCGCGGACAAAGTGAGTAAGAACAACGTTTCTCACTTGACAAGCAACGGACAGTATAAACTTAAAGGGGTCTTCCAGCAGGAAATCAACAGTACTACGGCTGTTACTGTTGCAAGTAAGCTACTCACGACTGAAAATGACCTAGACGCCCTCCAGACTGAGCCAATGGCCTTTTGTACGGCTTTTGCGGTTGGAATGTCAGTAGGCGAACCCGAAATCTTTTTTTTGGAAGATTCTCCACCTGAAAAAGAGCAGGAAGGTTGGAGGAAGGAGCACGAGGGCCAAGTCTATCATGCAGAACCTCGTCGCCAGGAGCAACATGAGGAGTTACTTCTGCATGAGGCAAGCGACGATTTTCTGGAGTGGCCCGAACTCAACCCGACAGATTTTGGGTATGACAGCTTGTAGAAAACACTGACCAAAAGCCCCGGCATCGATTCAAGAGGAAATACTTCTTTCCTTTGGTGCAAAAGCAGATATCGACAATTTTCTGGATTTCCATTCACCGAGGAGAATACTCGGCTCCATTTCCTCGAAATAGATTTTTGGGAGTCACTCGAGGAATTTTTCGGGAGCACGTAGGAGTGAAATGGTACAAATCACCAGCGTACCAATCAAGGGGGAGTGTTGACTAGTGCGATTACTACGCTGGTCTTAAGCTCCGAGTAGGCACAGACGGCATGGAATTCGGAGCACTATACGGAAAGTTACGGATTCTATGGCGAATTCTTGGGTCCACGTCTACTGCGAATTCTCTCCTATGAAGGTTAGATAACATCTAGCAACCAGCTCTGAAGCAGTGAAAAGGGCCTGGTCTGTAACATAGTGTGCTGGCATGCACAAGAGGGTTGTGCATGCCTCTAGTTAGCTCTAGCAGGGAGGGGAGCCACCTACTACGCAGCACTACATACCTGCCTTGGTCAGGGAATCCTCTAGCTGACTTGACAGGAATCATGCACCCTGAGCATGAGGCCTACACTGCATCATCAGCCACATGCATAGAGCCTGGGCCCTTCAACCTACATGGGCCAGTCTGGAACAAGCTTCAGGAGTCACCTGATCGACGGATTTGATGCAACAGCATGGCAAGATCAACGGCCGTTAGAGAAAAGCCTGTAGAGCAAGAAACCTCCTGGGCAAGCTGCACCTGAACACCTGATGAACCTTCCTCAACAAGGAAGCCTCTCCCTGAACCTGCACGGATGCCAGTAACAACTGTGACAAACCAAAAGCTTCTCCTGGAAGGAAGCTTCCCCAAGAGGCAGCGGACCTGAACCAGCTGAAGGAAGCTTCTCCTTCAGGTGGTCAACTTGCCAAGACCTCAGGTATAAAAGGGGAAGCTCCTCGCAGTTCAGAATCATCTCAGCATCGCAGTTTTCTAGAAGCACTCAGCCCTGCTCAAGCCTCTGACTCTGGAGCCCAGACAAGACTCTGTTGGAGATCCCTCCAAGGCCCTTGTAAGCCTGGCAAGGCCTGTTAGCCAAGGTGGAGGTTGCCCTGGAGGCCAGTCAACTTGGAGACTGCGCCAAGACCCTTGCCACAACGGCCTGGAGGGCCTAGCAAGGCGTTGCCCCTTTGTGGGCCAGAAGGTGTGCTAGCCTAGCTTGCCTAGGATTTTCTATGTACCATACTTGTACTTTGTGACGGCCAAGATTTCAGTCCAGATTCCCAACCCTTGCCTTGCTATTGTACATGCTGCACAGCTAATCACCCAAAGATCCTATCAGCAAGGGTCCTAGCCCTTGCTGCCTTTCTCACAAAATCAACACTACTATCCATTTGACAACCCTTCTTTTAATGCACCATAATGGCGTACATTGTAACCCAAATAGATCAAGTGAAATTGGGCCATACATGGATAACTCATAGCAAACATTGTATGAAATACATCATTTCTAACTAAATCCAAAATGTTTCTCCTTGCCATAATCAAAAGAGATGAATAAAAAAATCCATAATCCTTTCATGTTCGTGTGGTATTAAGTTTCAAAAATACATTGGGTTCTGCCAAAAGTGTGCCATCTATGACCCCACCCAGGAACACCACACTCTTTGGTTGATCATGTTTAAGCATGATTCATATGAGAAAGAGTGGGTACAAAAAAATGATACTTTCTATGCGTGAAAGAAGGGGAGTGGTGCCTCATTTCGTTCCAACGGAGTAGGTAACAAAAATTGAGACATAACAAGGCCAAAAAACATTATGGGTGAAGCTCATGGAAGCATGTGAAGTTATAGAGAAGGTTCAGAAAGGAAAGGGAAAACATGGAAAACATGCAACATAAAGATAAAACTAGAATGAAAGACCATGTGACATAGGCAAGAAGATGTAAAATGAAAAACCAAATGTGAGTGGGTGGCTAGGAGATGTACCACCTAAAAGTTCAAAGTGAGACATTAATTGATTTCCAAAGGATCAAACACTATTTGTTCATTAATTTTTATCATCAAATAATCATTGACTATCATTGATAACTATGGATCTATTATGATACTGTTTGTTTCTCTTATGATACATATTCCTATGCAGTAATGTATTGAAAAATGAGGGAAACGTTTTTACAAGACTAGCTTACCTTTGTGTGATGTTGAAAAAATTTATTCCTTTTGGATTCAACAAGATTCCAGTTTGTGCAGGTGTGTTCATTTCAGTTTGGACGAGATCTTAATGGCATGCAAAATCTAACGATCTTGTAATGAATATCATGCTTTTCAAATCTCTTTAAGAAAATCCAGAATCATTGATGTTTAAATCAAGAAACCAATTATTAAAAAAACTTGTTTCAAAACGTTTTGTTTACTTTTAGAGTAAACTTCATAAGTAGACCAAAACATTCCACGTTTGTTTCATTTTCTATTCATCAAAATCATTTGTTTTTTTCAAAGCAAGATATACCTTCGAGTCAAAAGATAAATCTAATTCAATCTAAGATCATTGCCATCAAAACTCTTTTTCCTGTGTTCAAGTTTTTTAGCTTCCTTTAAATTCATAGAGATCATAGGCTCATATAAATGGAAGGATACATTGTAATTCTTGAAATGAAACTATTTCCATAATACATTCATCTAAACACAGAAATAACATATTTGATGGATCAAATGGACACAGAAAATAGAAATAATGCATTTATAGTTGGAGTGGTAAGGCAATTATAGTATGTGTGATTGATCATAGACATCCGCATGTGCTTCAACCTATGTGGAAGTGGTTTCTAAATGAACTTTTTTAGGCACTTTCAGGACACTAGTTTAGAGATCATGTTCATCCAGTGCATAAAGTATACTTGTTCATTATTGTTGAAAAGAAAGGTAATAATGCATAACTCTAAACTTGATGTTGATAACACAAATATGTGTTGTTTCATTACCATAGTGACAATAACTAATACGACCACAACTACATAGAAACATTTATGTTTTTTATTCATTGTTGATTAAGAGAATGTTTATTTTGAATACGTTTTTCCTCACAAGTTTGGTAACAAATGTTAAAACCATTTAGAAATCATTTTTTAATATACAAGTATTCTGCAACGATTATATCTAACTTTTCATTACATTAGGAAGCTAGATATGGTTTTACAATAAGAGTGCATGGGGATTAAAATGACTTTTAACACTTATTTTCAACATGAAAAATTCACCATAACATAATCAAATCACAAACAATGCAAAAGGATGCACCCACAGTATTCAATAAGTATGACACCAAATCAAAAAAGCATAAGACCAGTTTTCACCAAGGGATAAGCAAATCCAAGAAGGACCACATAGTCTTCTGATAAGCTACGTTATCCCATCTCAACATAAAGATCATACACTTAGTTGAGGGAAAAAAAATGAAGTACCCATGAAGAAGGATGATTTTCCATGCAACTATGTTTGGCAAGAAAAGGTGCTTAAATCATTACCTTCAGAGGTATACTTTCAAACACGTTTTAAGAAGCCATCAATGTTTTTGCCCTAATCTTCATGTAAACTTACAATTCAAGCAGATGTATAACTCTTTTCCCATGCATTTAACCGTGAATTATCGCTAATCACCTAATACAAACTTTGATAAGAAAGTGGTGTGTTGTTCAACCTAATTTTGAATTTCTTCCAATGTTGACATAAACATCCGTGTCGGCATTCCACCTTCCTTGTAATCTCATTATTTGCACCTATGTGATCCTTGTCTTTTGAAGGGAACCCACCCAGAGCCGTTTTTCTCCTTTTGGAAGATTTGCTTCATTTCATGGATGTAATTTATTCTTCTTCATGTCTAAGATGTTATGGCTAAAGAACAAAGAACTTCAAAGCTATATAAACCATAATAACACCGTAATATTTTTTAAATCCGTTCATAGTAACATGCATACAAACGTTTTGTGGAAAATCGGGTTACATAATTGATTTGATTTGTTCCTTCACATTAGGCCATAATGTGAAAAATGAATTTTGGTCCTTAGTGCGAAGATTGTGTACAATATTTTGGTAAATCGTTTTGATAGGGTTAAAACTTCGAACCTGAAAACTTACAACCTTTCCAATATTTGCATGGTTATAATCTGTGAACATTCTCATAACATTAATGATGGATAAGAATAATTGGTTATGGAAAAAGGTAAAGCATTGCCCATTCAAGCTTTGATTCTTTTCAAATCTAATATGTTACATCACATGATGTCAAGTACCTTTATTTGCAAGATATTTGATTGGCATAATACATTTCTCACATAGTTGAATTTGTAGATTCTCAATTCAAACTAAATATTCATACATTCATTCTAGAGCTTTGATGTGATGAAAATTAGAGATCGTTGCTCTTTGTTGAGTAATATTGATTACCTTTCCACATGTAAAACATTGGTCCATGTATCTTTGCCTAAGCGTTAATGACATTCATAACAATGAATTAACAACATCTTCTGTGTTTAATACACGAGATTACAATTATGATTACTTTTTTAAACAAGTGAAGGTTTTTATATATGTCAACATTCAAGATCCAATTGATTTTTTTGTTTCTTTGTATGCCTCAATTTATGGGAAGAAATGAAAACATGGCATCATCATGAGGTGAATACCAAAACCTTGAATCTTTTTTTATGATTAGTGTCAATCGTCATGATGAAAAAATATATATGATAAGGGAGGGAGAAAATTTGATAAATTGAAAAGAAGTATCATCTCCTTTCAATGGTGGAAATTGTAAGATGTGAGTTTTTCCTTGCAACGATAGTCTACATGAACATGAATAGCATTATTTTGGATGTGTTATTTCTTTGTAATGTGTAGGAAAGATCAGCACAACTCGAGATGATGACTTTGCAAACCTATCTCATTTGTCTTTTCTGGTTCTTTTCTCCAAAACAAAGATGAACACTTACAATTTAAAACCTTCTTTGGTTGTGTTATGGGGCTAGAGAGATCCACAAGGTCTTCGTGTTTACTCAAAACATGTTGTGAAGTTTTTTCTTCAGTCATTTAATTCGTTGTACATGATAATTTTCATGAAGAAAATGAATAAATCAAAAATAAGAATAATTTGTGAAAACTTATGTTTTGTTTCCGATGGAGTCCCAAATGAATAAAGCACACATTCAGCCCAAGGAAGTATACTCATAAACGATGATGATTTGAAACATTCATGCTTTAAAACTTATAACCTTATGAAGAAATGGTTGTAAAACAATTAATTTTTACGTATCATTTGTATAACTTAACATTTGTGAGGTAAACCCCAGCAAAGCATTATCCAGTTTACCCATTCGATTTAAACATTTCAATAAATCTGACTCATCACTTCATACGTTAATCATATCGGAAATCACAATTGTTACCGCCATCAAACATCTGACATTATTTGAAATCAACTAAGAAGTTGCAGTATTTTCAATCTTAAGCATGAGTCCGCTTAGTCAAATTAGTTGAAACAAATTGCAATGAAGACATGTTACATACGAAAAACATCCAAGTAAGTTCAAAATCACTGCAAATCAATATCGAAAGAACTATTTAATACTCCATTCTTTTATGAAATACCTTTATCAAATTCCAGTTTGAACTTCTTCAACTCATTCTTGCTTGCAATTATGGAAATTAAACCCTTGCACATGCCTCAAACGTTTATGAAACTACATGCGTGTACTGGTCTTCATTCATTTCATAACTCTTAAAAAGCATTGAAAAGTTTCCCATGTACAAAACCCCATAACTTTGATGAGAAATGATTTGAATATCTTGTGATTACTTGATTTTGAATGAAATAAATATAATTGGCCAAGAATGGTTGTATTCATTACGATTTCTTTTCTAAATTTTGTTTTGGTCTGATACACCTCGATTTCCATGGTGTTTCTCGATACCATTGTTCTCAACTATATTAACATTTTCAGTAGTGAAAGTTTTCTTCAATTTAGAACAAACTTTTAATTTGCATTTCAAAAGGTAATCATAATTTAAATAATCGATTGAATCATCTGATTTAGTTTTTATCTCCACTCAGATTCCAATATAGAAAACAAAACGATCAAAACAAGGGAACATTTCTCATGTCATTTAGCTTTCCTTTATACAAAACTATTTTATGATATCAATAATAATCCTTCATTAATTTTACTTCATGAAGTAAACAAACATTGAATACTTGAAATAGAAACATTTTTTGAAGGGACTGTACATTTTAAACTTATACGCTACTCGCCGTTTTTAACATCTTGATAGAATTTTAAGTAAGCATCATCAAAATTGTAGGAACCTATGATTAATTTAAACCATCCATCATACTTGATTAAATTATAACAATGTTATTAGATTCCAACTACCAAATGAGAAGTCAAAACCTTTGCCTTGAATGTTTGAAATGGAGCACAATTCCATTTCAAAAGCATTAAAAATTTTGGTATCTTAGAATATTGGTTATATTTCAAAGTTCATGTTCATTTCATTATCAATGTTTTTAACTGTTTCGTTTCCTTGATTATAATACGATTTTCTGAGGTCATTTCTATGTATTTTCTCGAAAACTAAGAAGTAGGAAAATGAGCACCTTTTATGAGTTTTTCACTTTCTTTCTTAATGGTCTTTTTTTTAATAAATTTCATATTGACCTGCTGTCCAGTACATAGAATTTTGTACTTATGTTCATTGCTTTCACCTCCAATTCACTAAAAAATGCAAGTTAGTTTAAAGGAATATGGTACATTCTATATCATAAAGCATTATGAGCAAGGATTCAATTACATGTAAGTTTTGTTTTACATGTTATATGCTAAGATATGTTTTTGAGAGCCATGCTAAATGTAAGGCATAATGCAATTAAATGGAATCACAACATTTGAATCTATTTGGTTTACAAACAATCACTTAAGGCGTAATTTCTTACAGTTGGTGTGCTTTGTAATCAATGTAAAGTCTATCAGTTTTTAAAACATTCGTGAATGATTTACAATAAAAATGGATTCATTCGTAAGGAATTGATATTATTGGAGTAAAAACATAGAAAAATATTATAACTCCGTTGAAATTTATGAAATGCACAATACTTGAACAACACAATCCTCTTCTTCTCAAATTTCAAGTACTTGAAAACCATGTTGTCAAGGTTCACCAAAGTTATAGCAAACCCCCATGTTGTGCTTTTGCTTTATTATTGCTCAAATGTGTCTATCATGTGTTAATCATTGTGCATTTCTATGTATTCAGTTGACACCTTTTATTTTTCAACATCTTGACTATGAGATGATAATCTTCAAGAAACAAAACTTGCTACAAAACTCGAGAACAGAAAATATCTAGCCCACTTCATGGATTCTTTCTCATAGAAAATAAAAATAAATGTTTCAAGAGCAGAACACATGCAAGATCAAGAGGCCTCATCACACGTCATCAGTCCAGGTTATCAACTTCATGAATCTTTCATTATGTTAAGGGAATTTCATCACTATGTAATACTACTTTTTTTAATAATTTCTTAATATCCTTCTTTTCTATGTGTATTATTAATGTATATCAAGCATGATCATTTGTCTGAAAGATCATTTTTACATTGCATATGAAGAAAACATACCTAAAATGAATACATAAGGTAATGAGATACTTCATGTATCTTGTAAATCAAATAAAGATATTGTGTGTTCGAATATAAATCAGTGATTCTTTCACTCAAAACCTCTTCATAAATACCAACTTCTGTTTTTTCTTGGTCATGCATCAACCATCTAAATTTCCACTGAAACATTCAAAAAGAGCACAGCCAAAACCAAGAGGCTTGAAGAACACCTCATGCATTGTGGGAAATGTTAATGGATGGCCTCGGGGTTATACAGCATTTTGCACATTAGTTTTGATTTATTGGGGAAAGCATTTTTTCATACAATATCCATGCTTAGGAGATTCCTTTCATTTCACCCCATTGTGAGGATGAAGAAGGTTTTTCACTCTTAGGCATTAGGAGGTAAGCAAATTCAATGCATCATGTGGCTCAAGAGAGGTTCTTTGGCATGTGGTACATTAGATTGGATGGCTTATGTGTGCGAGACCATTAGAATCTTTATATTTGGTTTGTTAAGATAAAGCTAAGATTTTTATCATAAGAAAAGTGGGAAACAATATAAACTAAACACAATTTAAACCTTATGTTATTTTCTTATGATAACCATAAAAACTGATTGAAGTACACATGTTAAGTAAGTTTCCTTTAGCCTCATCACGTACCTAGAATTAAAAAATGAATATGATTCAGTTCCATATTACTTGTACAAGACACACATAAAATGACCATCCAATTTGTGAATATATCTTATGTTGGGGACCCCAACCCTTCTTCATACAAGGTAACGTAACAAGTAGATTTAGAACATAATGAATATTTGATATCAATTGCAAACATCCTTACATGTCCTTAAGATACTTGGACATCATTTATTTGGACTCCACGCTATAGAATGATGAATATTACAAGGCATGCGTACACAAAGGTTCAAGCATACTATTTCATATCTAAATAGGTCAATGGTCGTATTGGGAATGCATTCAGTTGCCATCATTTTTTCGAATGTGTCTTCGTCTTTTCCCATACTTCATTGCATCATTTTCCCAAACACATTATTATTCCATCAATGCGATAGATACATCATGGGTGGACTATGCAGATCAAAATTCATAATTGCATGAGTCGGACGTTTATGATGACCATTCGGTGAACCATGCTCTGATTTGCATAGAACTGTGAAGTCCTTAATGAGTGCATTTTGTTGAGGATAATGACAATGGGAACAAATCTCATATTAAAGGATTTATTTTCAGGCATATGATGTGTTTTTTCCTTGAAAGTTAAGTTAACCAACTGAATCCATCAGTGGGATGATGTTTATATCAATTCAAGAGTAAACATTTTCACATATGCCAAAAAAAGCTTGCAAGGTCTTTCAATAAAGTGTCTTTACCCATGAACACCTAGTGGAACATCAAAACATGTACTTGCATTGTACGTATTCAACCATAGTGAACCATGAAGAGGTTTCCCATAGACTTCTTCCACTCATAAAAAAATGGGAAAGTCAATGGAATACTTGTCGTTGCAGTAGAATGTTTTAGAGTTGAAATCTCCTTTTAGTGTATGATGCTTGGTCTACATTATGATACAAACATTTTTTAAGTGTAAAAGAGATTCCCTTTCTTTGTAAAATAGGTTGTGGTGTTTGGGTGGTAATAATGAATTTGAATGTAATGTTACTTGACTACGTAGTGAATCAACGATTTTTAAGTTTTGCATTCAGTTGATTTCATTACACTAGTCTTTTCTAGGTAAAAGCTGGTGACATTATCGCACGTTTTACAAATCAAAACCAATTATGTTTCTATACCATAATTTGGGGATGTCATTTTCTTACTAATAACATGTTTATTGTGCACTTGTTTTTCCAAATTTACGTTAAAAGGGATTCCAAAACACATGTTCCTTCACATGATTGATGATGGTTGTTTCTATGAAATTTCAAATGGTATTTTTTTTATTTTTGAATTAGAGACATTTTATTATTCCTAAACATTTTTCGAATTTCCCATGAATATCTTCTTAGTTGTGTCTGAACAATTCTCAAATACACTATGTTAAGAAAATAGGCTATAAACTACAACAAAAAATTATTGGAGTTGAAATCATAAATTGCGTATAATTTAAATATGTCACGGTTTGGAAATGTTTACTTTGAACACATGCTCATACATTGGTGTATTAATGTCATTATTTATCAAAATTATCTTTTCTCTTTTGCAATTAAAGTAATCAAATCCGTTTTTCATATTGTGATGAACGTAAAGTTTTACTGGTTTTCTTATTGCATGGAATTTTTCCATGCTTTAAATGAAACATTTGGCATTATCTAAATCAGTGAGTTTTATTTGCTATTATGTTTTCAAAACTCCTCTTTTTAAACCCTCTTTAGATGCATGTGCATAGTGTAAATAAGGAACTTGTCAATAAAAAACTTTAGTTCCATGTCTCATATTTTATTTACATTATCTTTGAAGAGTTCCTATGAAATTTTTGATTTAACGAAGAAAATTTTAACTTTTTAAGTTATTCTGGAGAATGAAGGCACACCTCACCTCCGGATTGAACTTTATGTGAATAATTTTACATCCAGATGGTTCAAAAAAGGTCCACGTGAGTAGCCTTCTTGAGAAGAAAGCCACATGGGGAAGGGTTCTAGCTTAAAAAAACTTTAAACATCCAGAAAGGATATTTTAATCAATTATTCAATTGTTTTGGCTCGAAGGAATCATCTATCCATTGCCTTTTTTTCAATTGTGTGTGAAGGTAGGAAACGTCTCATCTTGGAAGAAAACAAAATTTACACGGAAAGGAATTATGAGTGTTTGATAGCATAATTTATGCTACAAGAAGAAATTCATGCTAGTCTTCAATTTTTATTTTCACAAGTTGTTATCTGTCATCCAAATACTGGTGAGATACTAGCTTTAAACAGTTGGTAACCACGTGTTTTGAATCTGGTTCTCTTTAGGCTGAGTTGTTGTTTGGCTCGCTCCAGCTTTTGGTTCTGTCAAAATTCGTGTTTTAGTTTGATTTTTCATTCAAGGAAGTCCGTCGTCATCGGGTGGACAAGGCAACGCTGTCGGACCAATCTGTCTTGGGGATGGTCATGCAGATACAACGCAGGGCACGAGATCGGCATTGTTGGCTAATCTGTGCGCAGTCCATAGATTCTGGACGGCGTTCCAAAACATGCTGTGCCTGGCCTTCGAAGACAACCGCAAACGAATGGTTTAGTTGAGATGAATCATTACATTCTTTGTTCCCGCACTTGAATGATACGCGAGACACGGCCTTTGAGACCGCTGAAAGGCGTAAAAGGCAGGCAGTCCACGGCAAGATCGACTGCCGTTGGAGCGCGGCAGGGGCTAGAGGGGTCGAAGGGCCGTTTCACCTTGTTGGAAGTTAGGATGATGAAGGGAAAACTACGCCGTTGTCCTATGACTGAAGGGAACGAGGGAAGCGCGCTTTGATTAGGGACACACAGAGAGAGAGAGAGAGAGAGAGAGAGAGAGAGAGAGAGAGAGAGAGAGAGAGAGAGAGAGAGAGAGAGAGAGAGAGAGAGAGAGAGGGAGAGAAAGAGAGGGAGCGAATTACTCGTGGGGCTGGCAAGTTCGGTGTATCAGGATAGACACCGGGTTTAGGGTTGACAACTGAAACGAAGGGCAAACGATCACGCAGAATCCTACATCGCAACCGTTGGTCCGAGGAAGTAAAGCAAAACATCTTCTGACGACGTGTCGTCGGCCAAAAGATGTTTAGCAATTCGGAAGAAAAGCCGTGAACCTGAAACTGCGACCTAATGTTTTTCTTACCGCTGGTCGTGACCGACTGAGGCGGGGGGGCTACCTCAGCACCAAAGAATCCCGGGGATTGAACCCGGCCCCCCAAGAAGTTATTTAAGGTGGCTGATTAATTCCTGGGTATTTCCACCAAAGAGTGAATCGCGAGCTTAGGAATAGGCGACAGTCCTTGTTGAAGAGGAGGTAGTTAGTATAAAGTGCATCAACAAAGTCGTCCCCAAGGGTTTTTAGCTTGGCCCTAGCCCGTCTGGAGTTCTGTCGCGATAGCAAGGATAGAAACTGCGACCTAAATTCACATCATCAAATGCATGCCCAAGTTCTGTTTTGAACCATTTTGGCAAGAAGATTAGAATAATCAAATCTTGTGTTGCACAGAGCGAAACGTAGGTAGTTCACAGGGAAATTTTGAGGAATTGGGAAAAATAGAGAATTTTTATAAAGTAGCAAGTGTACTTTGAAAACAAGTTTCGAGTGAGTCGAGCGCATACATACACTGACAAGGGTCAGAAAGGAGCATTTTTTGGGCCCTCAACACTCATGCCAACTGACGCGTGCGAGGTCGCGTCGTGATTGGGTGCTTTGAGAGCTCCGCCGATAAGTCAAAGGGCTTCGAGATCATCAATGCTATACTTTTTCAAAAGTTCAGCATTGACAAGAAGTTGACCACAGAATATCGATACACCAATATAGTTCGTGACACTTCTGTTTGCCATTATGGAAAGTGGTCAAAGTTGTCCGATCCTTCCGGAACTCAACACTGGAGGTCGGAGCAGGTGGCTAAAATGCCCTCGGTCGAACTCCAAGGCCGTCGCACGGTGGGCCAACAAATGCTCACATATGGAGTTTGAGGAATCGTGTATATTAGGGACGCAACACTTCCCCCACTTTTTAGGCGCGACGTCCCAACGCATTAGCAGACGTAGCGAAGATTGTCGTAGGGCTCTGAGCGGTTGTGCGTGTTGTGTGAACTTCGACCTCTTGCGACGTTACAAGAGTTACATGACAAGAGGTCTTTGCTCTGCCTCGAGTGTGCTACAGCAGCCGGCGTGTGACTCATGTCACGTGCCTACGCACACTATTCATGTGATCACAAGTGAATCATAACATCGTGTTGGTCTAAACCCGGACACTTCATAAAGTGTACCTGTTGTTGGTTTGTGTGGCTTCCACCCGTCACGACCGACGCCGATGGATTACCCATATACCCAAATAGGAAATAAAATAGGGCATGGAGGCACATGCAAAAACGAACATGAGCTTTGTGTGTGAGTGCGATACAAGACGGCAAGAATTTGGCTAAATCTGGAACGCTGAATATAAAGAACAAGGAGAGTACAAATGAGCCCCTAGCGGGCTTAAGTAGGGGCGCCGGCAGCTAGCCGCATAGTGACCCGTCACCCCCGCTGAGCCCAAACGGGTCAACGGGGAGATTACATTGCGTACACGAATATAACAATTATCGGTGGTCTCCTCAAGGCACCGAAACAACTCTCCGAGTACCCGGGTCTCGACCACCGAGAAAATAGGAACAGTGCCTGAAAATCTCATAATCAACGTCCAGACATCACACACGGCTTTCCGAACATCGGAAGCCCCACAACAGCCATCGGTTCTCCTCGTCGCACCGGTATAGTCCACCGGGTGCGCGGGTCTCAACCCATCGAGAAAACTCTCCTAGCTCCCGACAAGCCCACAGGGCTACCGGAACGTATCGACTGCGTCTCGCAGGCGCTGTCATACGTGCTGGAGAAGTATCGAGACACCCCGAAGGACTGTTGTGTCGTCACGCTCTTCTCCACCATATACCCCGGATGTGGGTACATCGGTAAACTAGCAGTGTCGGTCGTGACGGGTGGAAGCCACACAAACCAACACTCCCCCTGGTTGACATAGCCGTCCACGCCAGAGCGAATGAACGAAGGCATGGAACAACAATGTATGGCAAGCCATAACATGCATGAGTCAACTCACACACACACACACACACACACACACACACACACACACACACACACACACACATCTGCTATCCATCTAGGGCCTCCCTCGATACTGGCACAACCCACCAAGTGTCTGGGTCTCGACCATGAGAGGAGTGATGCACACGCACACAAACCAGTGTAATGCACAT
>SZWC01011403.1:60010-91108 GCA_023375785.1 Penium margaritaceum
GGGGAGGACTCGAGTAGTACCACGTCGATGAAACAAGCGACAGTAAGCGGATGGAAGATTGACCCACCCATTGAGTGTCAGAATGTCCCACAAACACCTTAACCTTCCATGTTACGCCTGTCTAGAATTCAGTACAACATAGGTACGGATTCAATCCTACAAAAATAGCACAAAACATAAAATTTGTACAATGTATATCTCATTAGAAGCAAGGACATGATTAAGTGGTTTTCAGAAATTGTTTACGTGGAAATAATTTTTGTGATGTTTTCAATGAACCCAGTTGTAAAGAAAGATCATGGAAATTCAGTTGTTGATGTGCACATGATTGTGTATGATCTTGACTATAACAAGTTAACTCCTAGAAACATCGTCCACGTTTTAGGTTTCTTTCCTGGAAGGATCCTCACCATATGCTCTTCTCTTGTACACACATTGGCAAGTGTATTGATTTGGGATGATTGGGCATAAATGGAGGACACAACAGAGTACAATGAGAGATGCACGAAAACCAACAGATGACACCACAGGCCTTCGGAGTGTCCTGAGACTTCTCTTGCACGTACGACGACTGGCGAGACATGGTCGATGCATTCTTGCTGCCTTGTTGGCTCGTCGGTAGCTAGGAAAGTTTTCTCGGTGGGTTGAGACCCGTGCACCCGGTGGACTGTACCAGTGCGACGAGGAGACCAGATGGCTGTAGTAGGGCTTCCGATGTTCGGAAAGCCATACGTGATGTCTGGACGCTGATTGTGAGATTTCTTAGCACTGCTCTTATTTTCTCGGTGGACAAGACCCGAGCATTCGGAGATTAGTTCCGGTGCCTTGAGGAGACCACTGCTACTCTTATCATGGTATATGCAGTGTGTTCTCCCCGCTGACTCGTTTGGGTTCAGCGGGGGTGACGGGGCCAGGTACAGCTAGCTGCCGGTGCCCTTATGTAAGCCCGCTAGGGGCTCATTTGTACCTTCTCCTTGTTCTTTTATATTCAGCGTTCCAGAATTAGCCAAATTCTTTCCGTCTTGCATCGCACTCACACATAGAGCTCATGTTCATTTTTGCATGGGCCTGCATGCCCTAAAATACTTCTAATTTGGTATCAGAGCAGAGGGGGGCGTGTGAGCAGCAGAAGCAACACCAGTGGATGGAACGCAAAGAGAACGCATTACATGGCACCACGCCGGTAGCAGCGTGAGGGAGCGCGAAGTGACTACACGTGAATGCCACAGGGGCGGTGAGCCACGCACAATAGCAGCTGCAGACGTAGCAGCCGTGGCAGCTGCGCTGCTACACAGAAGGAGCAGTGGCGACAGCGCAATCGCTCATAGCAACAGTAACAACGGTGACAGCAGCAGCAGCATCGGCCAGCATTAGCATTTGCAGCAGCCGCATAGGCGGCTGCAGTAGGAGCAGCCGCAATGCCGCGTAGCAACAGCAGCCCCAACAGCTATAGTAGCGCTTCAATCGCTGCAGTAGCGACGTCAGGAGCAGCAGTAGCAGCCACTACAGCAGCGACGGTAGCTGCAGCAGTGCGCAGCAGTTGCAATGTGCTGTAGCGACGGCAGGAGCAGCAGCGTGCAGCAGTAGCAGTAGCAACAATCACAGCAGTTGTACCTGCCGTTGCAAGTGCTGCTGCTAAAGTGAGGAGGGCCACACAGCCCTCTTGTGAGCCCCCCCCTCTTTTCACCTGTAAGGAGCCCCCTAAGAGGGGACCCCTCAAAGGGGGTTGTTGGCTCGCTGAGCCTCCCCTCTCGAGGGGGCCCTCGGACGGCTCCGTCGAGCCCCCTCCGAGGGGCCCTTCGGAGGGGCCCGTCGCTCCCGTTGGCCGACCGACAGAGGGGCCAACGACGGAGAGGGGCGGAACCCCCAATGCCCCTTCCACTCGCTTGCTCACTTACTCACTTGCTCAGCGAGTGAGCGAGCGAGCATCGCACAAGAGGGAGGACCGGACAAGCCGGACACCCCCTCCCCCTTCTTCACCCTCCATCCTCTATTTTCTCCAGTGCCCCAGATTAGGGACAATCAAGAAAAGAGGGGACAAGAGAGAAAACAAAACCAAAAGGGGTGCACTTGGAAGCGAGTGGAGAAGAAAAGAGAGGAGAAAACAAAAACAAAGGACGGGGGTTGGGGGCGAGAAGAGGGGAGAGCAAGATGAAGAGAAAAAGAAAGTGGCGGGTGAGGGCAACGAGAAAAAAGAAAGGGGGGGCTCAGGGCAAGAGGAAAAAAAAGGACACAAATGGAAAACAAAATCATGCAACTACAACCGCCGCAGCAGTCGCAGCTTTTGTGGCAACCATAGCAGTGGCGGGCGGATTTGCAACGAATAGATAGTGAGGGGCAGTTGCAGCTTTGTTTGCAATCCCTCCTTCTGAGTCGACAATGGATTGTGCGTCGGCGGCGATCTCCACTTCGAGACGTGTCCTGGACCGATGTCTACTTGGGGCCCGTGGATTTATGCACACACTTCACTCTATAGGATCGACGGCGGATTCAAGTCTTACCATCTCCAAGGGCTGGGTCATCTACCAATTAGAGCAGCAGCCACACTTGCAGCCGCCACCCCTTCTCGTCTTGTGGCAGTCTTTGTTCCATTAGTAGAAGCAGCATTAGTGGCCGCAGTTAGTTAGACTCTGCTCTCCGGACGTGCTGTGGTAGAGCAGCTCGTCCCGTCTGGTCACTTTTACTGACCCAGACGCCGTGACCTCCAGAAGTGACAGTACCTACTGGCCTCATTCTCTCTCGTGGTTTGGTGTTTACCACTGGGAGTAGGTGCCCTCGGTACCTATCCATCGTTCAGCATACGATATGAGTGCGTGGACATGTGAGCATGCGCCCTGCGCGTTCGCCTATTACTACTGTGGTGATGGACGTCATGGTTGGCGTTGCTGTTGGACGCGCCCTCCCGGCTGGCATCCACCTTGGCTACAGCCTCGTCCGAGCCTGCGTCCTCCAAAGCATACAGATCTGCCGGCATTGGTAGATCCCCTAGCTGGACCTTTGGCAAGCATATTCGCCAAGATCCACGGCCTGTGGCAGATGGTGCAGCGGCTTTGTGACCTCGTCGTCACTGAGCGTGCTTCTGCTACTCATTTGTCGACGGCCTCTTTGATCACATCTCCTCCATCCTCTCCTCCTTCCTCATCTGATGGTGTACCTTCAGCTGCACTTGCCAGCAAGTCTCAGGCTGCCACCATCCTTTTGATCCTCTACTATGCTGCGACCACGATGCCACCTCGTGATGACATGTCTTCATGCAGTCGTTCTAGTTGAGTGATCTCGCGAAGTTGGCTTTAGCGCTCCGCACGGCGTGCTTGCGCCTTTTTTATTACATCCTCCACCTCCTTGCCGGCCATTGCTGTTTCTGTCAAGGGGGAGTGTGGTCCCCGCGCATTGCCTGATGTGACTGTAGCAACAGGATTTGCACTCGCGCCAAACCGTGGTGCCCGAGCGTTAGCTCAGGCAGACAAAGATGATACGGTGACAACACATGGCATGGAGTCTGATCTCGACTTGGCGTTCATGGTGGAAACTTGCCTTTCATCGTTCGGACTGAATCCAGATCATTGACAACAGTAGGTGACATTAGGAGGCGCAGAGGCACGGTATCCCCAGGCGGTGCCACTCGCGGCTCCCATCGGTGGAGACCCAGCGGCGGCACAAGAGTCCCGTACGGATCGGGATGCATCTACTGGACTTTTGGGAGAGTGTGTGCAGCAGGCTCACACCAGTCCGGTGGAGGTTGCAGGGCTTGAGACATGTATGTCATTGAGTTCGACATCAACGCTGGGGCAGGAGCCGGACGTTCTACAGCAATAGGTTGCATCAGGAGGAGAGCAGGTGCCGCGTGCCTGGACGGTGCCACTCGCGACTCCGACCGGTGGTGGCCTGGCAGTGGCACAGGAGTATCGTGCGGATCGAGATGCCCCATA
Source organism: Penium margaritaceum (assembly GCA_023375785.1). Taxonomy (NCBI): domain Eukaryota; kingdom Viridiplantae; phylum Streptophyta; class Zygnematophyceae; order Desmidiales; family Peniaceae; genus Penium; species Penium margaritaceum. Next base: position 63,940 of record SZWC01011403.1, read on the forward strand.
TGAATCTCCACCGGCTTTGGCGCACGAGATTCACTCCAGTACGATAGCAGTCGTAGTGCATGAGCAGAGTCCGCCGGTTAGTCTTTTGGAGGTTGAGGCATTCTTGAGAGCAGCAGTTCTGAGAGGTGTCACTGGGACACATGCTCCAACAGACTCAGCAGGCTTCACCATGTCATCTATGCTACCTGAGGACGAGCTTCAGCGCGAGGAGTCACCCATGTCCCCTGAGTCTCCGGGTTCTGTACACACGACAGAGCAGCGACATACATGTCGGAGTCAGATTGTGGTCCTCACTCTATCATCGAGCAGTTGGCAGCGACCAGCCTTCCCGACGAGACAGTGCATCAGCGCCAGCTACACTTGTTTGTCGCCTTGACGGGCATTGTTGAGCCGGAGTCCTGCACACCTCTGTCCACTACGGCGACAGTCAAGGACACTGGAGCAGATTCGTACACGCGGATGAAGTCACCTCATCAGCAGGAGATGAGTTATGCCCCCTTGTTTTCACCTGTTGGTGACCCTGCTGACCACATCGATGCTGAGAGTGGCAGTACCTGCACGGCCGACATTTCCACATGCTCCACGGACTCTAATGACTCCTCCTTCTCCTTCTCTCTCGGCATGTGACCGCTCACTCCTCGCATGACAGACACAAGCTACGATTTGGATGCAACACCTGTAGCTACATCCGATGTTCCAGCGTCTTAGCACATTGCGAGCTTGGTTGACCCCCAGGAGGATGCAGCAGTACCAGTTCCATTGTCTTCAGTAGTAGAGATGCAGATGGTGCTTTACTCAGGATTTGTGCAGTCTGCATGTGCAACATCCAGTGGGGCAGAGTTTATCCTACACCAGGTCGACATGGGCCACCTCGACATGTCCGAGGCAGATTATGCTGATGTGTAGGAGCGTGTAGTCATGCTACAGCGGGAGATGATGGCAGCACGCGAGCGATTCTCAGAGGAGGGGAGCATCACGGCTATCGGTACGACCCTTCAGCCAACAGCATCGGCACACCCATACTCGGGGAGGATCTTGTACCAGCTTCGAGTATGACGTTGGTTGGAGACACTGTCATAGGAGAGGTGAGCGTGCCTTCAGCTTCCGCCCTCCTCGCTCCTGTTGATGCCATCATCGCTCCTCCTTCTTCTACTATTGTCGTCATGCACCTTCATCCACCGGAATCACCTGCCCCATCGTCATCTTTATCCACGAGTGGTGATCCGGTTCGTCGCTCTAGCTCTCCTCTTCCGACGGTATACCCCTGTGCCTCAGGGTGCTCTATCCCGCCTTGGAGGCCAGCTCCACCACTTCATCCACGCTTGCATGCTGCTCGCCCATTCCCTTTCCTTCGTCGTACACAGATGCATCGCGGTAGAGCAGAGAGAGGAGAGACTATGATTTGGGACCTTTGGCAGTCACGCAAGGGCATGTACACTATAGGTGATTCAGATTCACGTGAGGAGTCGTACCCGGAGACACCACTTCGTCTTTGAGCTCGGGTGCCTACTCGCATGTGACAGGGGGAGTTATCTCAGCATGATGGACACATGAGAGGACTCATCGCCCAGGATCTGTTCAGTTACGACATCAGCATCTCCATCAAGGACATCGCTGCCAGGTTCATCTGCCCAGGGGGATTGTTGTGTGGACCTTGACCTGACGCGACGTCATGGGAGATGTATGGCGAGGTCTATGCTCTGTTGTGAGCATCTACAACATCCCTCATGTGGCTCATTCTATGGGCCTGCACAGCTGCATGTGGATTATAGCACACTGTTGGTCAAGACCTGGACACTTGGTGCGTTGTACCAGTGTCACGAGGAGACCATGTGATCTTGTGTCTTGGTGTGTGGCTGTATTGTGTGTGGCATGTGCATGCAAGCTAGGTCTCTCTTAGTGGTCTAGACCCGGACACTTGGTGCGTTGCACCCGCGTTACGAGGAGATCCCCCCATGATCCTGTGTTTGGATGATGATACTATTGTGTTGGATTGCTCGTAGCGGTCGAGACCCGGGCCCTGGTACTGCTAGTGTTAGGAGGAGACAATCTTGTCATTTGACATGTGTATGATGTGCATTGCACTGGTTTGTGTGTGTGTGCATCACTCCTCTCATGGTCGAGACCCAGACACTTGGTGGGCTGTGCTAGTGTCGAGGGAGACCCTAGATGGATATCTGATATGTGTGTGTGTGTGTGTGTGTGTGTGTGTGTGTGTGTGTGTGTGTGTGTGTGTGTGTGTGTTCACTCATGCATATTAAGGCTTGCCATACGCTGTTGTTCCGTGCCTTGGATCACTTTCTTCTGGCGTTGACGGCCATGTCAGCGAGGGGGAGTGTTTGTTTGTGTGGCTTCTACCCGTCACGACCGATGCCGATGGACTACCCATATACCCACATTGGGGGTATACGGTGGAGGAGAGCGTGACGACACCACAGGCCTTCGGAGTGTCCGGAGACTTCTCCAGCACGTACGATAGCGCTGGCAAGACACGGTCGATGCGTTCCGGCAGCCCCGTTGGCTCGTCGATAGCTAGGAGAGTTTTCTCGATGGGTTGAGACCCGCGCACCCGGTGGACTGTACCAGTGCGACGAGGAGACCAGATGGCTGTAGTAGGGCTTTCGATGTTCAGAAAGCCGTGCGTGATGTCTGGACGCTGATTGTGAGATTTCTTAGCACTGCTCGTGTTTTCTTGGTGGTCGAGACCCGGGCATTTGGAGAGCTGTTCCGGTGCCTCGAGGAGACCACTATTACTGTTATCATGGTGTATGTAGTGTGTTCTCCCCGGTAACTCATTTGGGTTCCGCGGGGGTGACGGGGCCCGGTGCGGCTAGCTGCTGGCACCCTTATATAAGTCTGCTAGGGGCTCATTTGTACCTTCTCCTTGTTCTTTTGTATTCAGCGTTCCGGACTTAGCCAAATTCTTGCTGTCTTGCATCGCACTCACACATAGAGCTCATGTTCGTTTTTGCATGGGCCTACATGCCCTAAAATATGTCCAATTCCAGTTCCTCGAGGAGACCCTCTTGCTTTATGATATGTGGATGATGCCCTTTGTGCTAGTGCGTGTGTGCATGTGTGAGACTTCTTGTACGGTCGAGACCCGGACGCTTGGTGGGTTGTACAAGTGTCTTGAGGAGACCCTTAGCCCTTCATTGTGCTCCCAAGGACAACAGGCTTGTACTTTGTGCTTGGAGGAGGAGTCAGTGTATGTGTGTAGTTGATTGGTGCTCTTCGTGGTTTCACACTAGCAATCATTCCATGTCTTGGCTCACTTGTTTCTGCATTGACGGTTATGTCAGCCAGGAGGAGTTGGTTTATATGGCTTTTACCCGTCACAAGCGACAGAGACGGATTACCCATACATCCCATGTTAGTGGTACATGGTTGAGGAGAGCGTGACGACACGACGGGCCTGCGGAGTATCCCGAGACTTATCCAGCACATATGACCGTGTAGGCGAAATGCGACCAATGTGTTCAAGTAGCTTGGTTGGTTTGTTGGGAGCTAAGAGAATTTTCTTGGCCGGTCAAGACCAGTGCAATTTGTGGATTGTACCAATGCGACGAGGAGACCGATGGCACTAGTGTCACTTCCGAGACTCGGAAAGCGTGTTGAACTGACTGGACGTTGATTATGTGTGTTTCGGACACTGCTCATTCAGTCTTGGTGGTTGAGACCCGGGCATTTGGTGGTCTCTACCAGTACCCCGGGAGACCTATGTAGCGTGGTAGTGCCATGTCGACCGGTCGAAGGAGCCACGTGGCTCGAGTGGGGTCACCTGGGACTGTGGGCGGTTGGACGGGATGGCTTGAGGGTCGGAGACCCTCAAGCACCGCGGTTTTGGCCTAGTCGGCCAAGGATTCCGTTCAATCCTCTACAACCCAGCACTCATTGGTGATTAGATGTGTATAACTTGCATGTGGCTAAGACCCGGACGTTCGGTGACATGTTCCGTCATCTCAGGAGGCATCAACTTGCCTAGCTTAGCTAGCTGGTAATGCTTGTGTGTCACCGTAGAGTCTGGATATGTATGCGGCACATTGCATGTTTTCTCGTTGGTCGAGACCTGAGTGCACGGTTGACTATTCCGGTGCCTCGATAGACCCCCGTTGTGTGGTTTCATGTTCTGTGACAGGTGTATCCCCCGTGCGTGCCTTTTGGTACGACGGGGATGACGAGGCCTTGTGGGCTGGCCGCCAGTCCCCAGCACATAAGCTTTGAGTAGGGCTCATTGCACTCTCTCCTTGTTTCTAATGTGTTTCAAACTTAGCCAGATCCGGCCTTTACTGTCTTCCTTTCACACACAAATCTCATGGCGGTTTCTGCATGGGCTTGCATGCTCTAATCAATTCTATGTGTGCGCGGCATCGTAGCTGTGCCAATTGACCAAATATTCGGCCATTTTCCCGCATAGTCAATGTTTGAGGACATCTTTGATCACGTGTTACGTATCCCCATCCACTTGAGTAGGAAGTGGTGGTGCGGAGTCTCTACCTGAGAAGCTTGTAGTGATATCATAATAGTGCTTGAGCTTGTGGATATTGAAAGAGGACGAATCACCATGTTGTCAAGCACGCGAAGGCGTGTGACGACAAGGGTTTACATCTGCTCGATCGGAAACGGTCCCAACTATCGGGGTTTGAGTTTCAGAATGTCCTCTGTTGTCTTTGGATTTGGACGAGCTGAGGAGGACACAATGGCCGGCGTTGAACACGATATCGATGCGATGTCAGTCCGCCACTCTTTTCATAGCTGCTTGTGCCTTCATAAGGGTTTGCCATGTTCCTTCCCATACAATTGAGAAGTCCCTACGATGGATATTGACCGCTAGAATGTTGCTCTGGCTGTGTAATCCTGCTGGTGTGGCAGGGAGTTTGTTATAGACTACTATGAAAGGTTCTTTATCCACTGCAAAGGAAGTGGCGGAGTTGTATGCGTTCGGCAGTTTGGCTGTTAAATTGGTGCTATGTGACTTGCATAATGTGCAAAGAATCTGTTTAAGCATCTCATTAGTCCGCTCCTATCGGTTTGAGGATGGAACAGTGTTGGTAGTTGGATCAAAATGCTGTAATGTGTCATAAAATCACGTAAAAAATGACTAGTGAAGCGACCGTCTCTGTCACTGTTTATGGTACGCGGTATGCCGCGCAGCCGTATGATTTGCTTTAGAAATACCCACGCTATTCCTTCTGCGGTGACGCTGGTTGTTGTAGGAATGAAGTGCAACATTAAAAGAAATCTGTCTACCACCACGAAGATGGTGTCATATCCTACGGCGGTGGTGGGCAGTCCTGTCACAAAATCCAAGCCGATGTCAACCAACGACTACGTCGGAGCAGTGAGTGGTTGGAGTGAACGAGGTGGTCAAGTGCGACGATGTTTTTGTCTTGGAAAGATATCACACGATTTGGACAAAGGCTATCACGTCTCTGTGCATCTTGTCCCACTTATAACACTTTGCCAGCTTCTTGTCCTCGCCAAAGTGTCATGTGGACAAGTTTCATGGAATTCCTCTGGTAACATCCTATATAACTCCTTGTTTAGTGGGACAAAGACCTGGCGAATAAATCACCGTTGCCAGTAGGGGTCATTGAACCAAAACATAACTTTGCTGTTACCATAGAACTCCTCGTAACCCTTCACAAATATCCTTGCGAGGTACGGGTCTTGATCGACAAGTAACGTACTCATCCCAGCCATTAAATCTAGTAGCTTAATCAAAGCACCGGCTGGATTAGATTTTCAAGACCGGTACTTGATGTTGTAGTCGAAGTTGGACTCGAGAAACTCCATTCATCGAGTTTGTTGACGACTCAGATTCGGTCAAGTCTTGAGGTATTTCATTTCGTAATGGTTGGTGCGGACGATGCATCGTCGGCATTCCAAGTAGCACCGCCTTCAATGCGTGCATGATTGTGAGCATTTCTTTCTCTTGCATCGCGAAGGTGAGCTTCGGTCCATGCAGTTTTCTCGACATATGTGTGACCGGTTGATCTCTACTTCCGTTCTCTTAGAAGAGAATGGCTCCGATGGCTCAATTGGAGACGCTGGTGGCCAGTCCACCGGCGTCTCCAATTAGGATGTAGGATCCACCAATTGTAAGGCAAGCACCAGCTCTTTGAGCGTTTCTCAAATAATTGAAGGATTCTTCTTCGCTGTGCCCCCAATTCTAATTAGTGATTTTTGAGTGAGATCGTAGAGAGGCAATGACACGCAAACATAGTATTTTACGAATCGAGGGTAGTACTTGCACAAGCTCAAAGCACTTGGGCATCCCAGAATTTTGTAGGCACTAGCCAATGAGCAACTGCTTCTACCCTTTTCGGGTCCATTGTGATCCGTCCGCCACTAATGATGGGGCTGAGAAACTTGATCGAACAGTGGCCAAAGTCATATTTCAAGAGTTTTCCAAAAGAATTATCCCTTTGTAAAATCTCAAGAACTTACTAAAGGTGTCTCTAATGCTCCTCCGCAGTATGACTGTGCTCCACGATGTTGTCTAGGTACACGATGATAAAGTCGTCGAGGTACAGGCAGTACATGTTGTTCATCACCACCATAAGTGTTGTGAGGATGTTTTTGAGTCCAAATGGCATGACCGTGAACTCGAAGTGTCCATACCTAATGCGGAATCATGTATCTTTTAAGTCCTTATCAGATACACGGATGTGATGATAGCCACTGCATAGGCAAATTTTGCTGAAAAACTGGGTCCCGTGGACTTCTTGAAAAACCTATTTTGCTCGTGAATGAGGGTAGTGGTTCTTGATGGTGAATTTTTTCAAAGCTCGTTAGTCTACGCATGTTTGCATCTCTCTAGTTTTATTTTTTACAAAGAGTATAGGTGCCGTGTATGGTGTCGTGGAAGGTCTGATGAACCATTGATTGAGATTTTCTTCGAACAACTTCTTGAAATCAGTGATCTCGTGATCGATCATCCAAAAGGTCCCTTTCAATGTTGGTCTGCTTCCCGACTTTTGGACTCTTTGATGATCAAAGTTTCACTACGGGGGTAACTATTAGGATACTTGAGAAAAGAACCCCTTTGAACTCCTCGACAAGTGTAGCAACTCCTCTGGTACGGGTACACACTTCTCTGGTATCTAGGTCAATGTGGGTGCCTCGGTAGCTATACTTCCCCGGTCTTGACTTTGACTAGCCATGCTTGAGCTTGGAATCAAAGATATCTCTTTGCCACATCCAAGGATGTTGATTGGTGTTTTGTGGCTGCTGCAGCTTTCCCTAGTACCAATGCTGACAACAGCAACACTCAAGTCTGCATTCACTGGGTTTTTTCTTTTCTCTTGCAAATTATGTAAGGAGTGAGGGGAGGGGGGTGACCTTGTCACCCTCCCCCTCCTCTAAAAATCCACGGCGGCTGCTGTCGTTGGCTACTGCTGCTGCGGTTGCTGCTGTTGAGAAGCAGTTCACAGTGGCATCCCTCTTACTGTTGTCTACTACGACGAATGCCAAGAACATAGCTGCGACTACATATCTCTTACTGCTGTTTGTTTTGTATCTCTACTAAGAATCTCAGAAAGAAAAATCTTGCTACTTTGACACCATGAGAAGATTCCAGGAAGCTTCATAGCCATACAGTCGCTTACGTGGAAAAACTGACCAGGCAAGTGACGCACTAGTACACAAGGCACGTGCAAGAAACAACAAAAATCTAGGCAAATGCGCATATTCTCATAAGCTTCAATAAGTTTAGTATGTAAAGAGATATAAAAACTTACAAGCATACAACATAAGTACCTCTAACGGCACATGGCAGATGACGCACACGGCAATGGTTGGTTTGTCCTAAAACCCAGCAAAGAACCAGTTTTTTTTACCGTAACTCTGTGCACATGCATCCAAATGAAGAATCTTCTGAATCAATAAATGCATAGTCTTTAGCCAGACACAATGACTACTCACATGCATGGATTCGGCAATGACAGGTTGGAATACAATGCAAAAGATGCAAATAGTGTCTAAAAGCAAGCCCACTATGAAAGCCCTAGAGATTTCAGGAGAAGTATACAAGGCTCGAGAATACATCTAGGATGTCGTGGCTGTTGGGTAGCTGCTGATGCGTGGGCCACCACCTTAGGATGCTCTGGCTCCAACTCGGTCCGCATCTAGGATGAGCATGAGCATGGTCATGATTGAGTAGTCATGGTCAGCGGTACAAACATGCTGGGTTGGCTCACATCACAATAGCTACTAACTGCACCATCATGGGGGAGATGTAACAACGCTGCACTTGAGCTGTGAGGGGAAGTGATGCCTTGACACGTGGAAGAGAGATTCTTGCAAAGTAATTCTGCCTTTTTATGCCTGCTCTAAACTCACAACAAATCATTCTTGTTTACCAACTGTAGCACTGTGGCAATTACACCCGCGTCACAACAGCATCCAAAGTAGCCTAGGCAGCCACTCACCTACATCAACTACCATAGCCACCTCAGCTGCGCTTACAACTACTTCAACTACAGTGCAGCAGTTGTGGCATCATATGAACTGCACCTGTACCAGTGCATTAGTCACAAAAACTGTTTACAACAGTGGTTACCATATCCTCAGCTGCAGTAACGGCTTCTTCATCCGGACAACAACAATGGTGCCATAGCCACAACATCGTTGTTACGGCCACAAACACAGTAGTCCAAAACGACTACACTCGTGGTCATCGCAGCTATGTCTATAACTGTTGTACCATCACTACAACCACCACGGACTACGTATAAGACACGTGGACAAGTGGTGACAGTTGCAGAAACGTAGCCCCACAACTGTCAAGCTCCTCCAAGGGCTTGTAGATTGAAGCAACGTCACCTTGGTTGCGTCGAAAGTCACGCTAGCATACCATGAGGTCTCCAGTGTGGATCAACTCGGTGCATAGTACAAGGAGTGGATCACAACTCTTCAGGCTTGTCATCCTTGCGGCTTAAGTGGTGAACTACTCACTTTTGAGCAAAGCCTATGCAATGTCGTCAGGTGCAACTCAGCCACATCTGGCAAGAGCTTCTTCCCCACACACCTAAAACACTTCCAAGTGGAGTCAACAGACGCACGACCTCGCTAAGGTGGAGGATTCTACAGCTAACCTGTGAGAAACACAGGATTCCAAGTGTAGGATTCTACAGCTGGTCTGTGAGAAAAACTCATACACGACACAATTGGTCTTGTGGGTTCACTGATTCATACTGCCTCTGCCGCTATAGGCGCCATAGTAGTAGAAGCAGCCACCTTTGCAGCCGTAGCTAGAGCATCATGCGCTCGTGACTCCAATTCAACAAGACGTGCTACTCAGGCCTACACTAAGGCCGCAGTAGTAGTTGGGCTAGTTCCGGCAGTTGCTGCTAACATTGGCACACAAATTGTTGTAGCCGCTGTTGCTAATGCCTGTATAATAATTTCTCCAGCATTGGCCCCTACAACAACAGCAGCAACCAACCGCACCTCGACAACCTCCACCGTCACATCAACCGCATCTATACCATTTTCCGCCATCAGCCTCATTACGGCTGCCATGTCAATAGCTGCCATCCTCAGCACCTTGGGCGCAGGGTTTATCACTACGACTCTTGCCCTACTGGTCTCGACTGCCTCTACTACTTGTTTCCTCTCTGCTGCTGCCGCTGCTGATGCCCCACCTCTTCTTGCATTCCTTTACTCTCCCTTTGCTTTAGTAACATTGTGAGATCCTTCTTTGCATTGGCCTTCCCTACTGGTGTTTTTCTGCTCTTTCTTCTATTGCTTCTTGTTTGGCTTGGGATTGGGTCATCTTTTGACACTCTCCATATGTGGCTAGGACACTCCTATTCTTCTCACGCTCCTAGGAACGGGGCGAAATCCTTAGTCATCACCATGCCAGGTGATGACAAGTCAGTCATAGCGGACCTGCAGCGTGAGCTTCGTTTCCTTTTGAGGCCCACCGCAAAGTTGAGGACCGCCTGAAGTTGACAGCAGACAATCGCACTGCTTTTGATAATGTTGTTTTGGAAACTGTGCTAGCGGGACTACCCACCGCATCTACTACTATTGCTGTTGGTGCTACCGCAGGCACTAGTTCTGGTGCCTCTTCTACTTTATGTGCTATTGAAACCTTTGCCACACCAATCCTACGATCTCCCCTATTGCTGCCACTCCTGCCGCCATGCCTTGCCAACATGACTTCCATTCTCACCTGCCGGTTCTTTCTCATGGTCTCGCCTTCTCATTTCGGGAGATGTGCTTCAGCACATGGGCTCAAGGAGAAAATTTATGGGATTACTACTCCCCACCTGATCCTGTTGATGTCCCCCTGATCACACCTGTGTCCCTACTGAGGCTGCTCGCGTTGTCTGCGCTCTCACCCCTACTGAACCAAAGCACTTCCTTGACGATTTTGGCACCTTCAATGCAATTCCAGCCACCCATGGCCATGATGACTCGGTTCGTGTGTACGTTAAAATTCAAGGCAGAGCCACCATTTCTGGAAAGGATGCTCAGAGTGCACTTACAACTTAGTTCAATACGCTCCTGATGCATTCTCATGAGACAAATAAGGACTGCTGGGCTCGAGGGCTCAAGCTCCTTAGCTTGGCCAGGCTAGCCAAGGAAGCTGTATGCCATCCTCATTATGGTCAACGAGCTCATTCTTGAGATCTCCCAATTCTCCATGATTTCAAGGTAGATGAGCAGTAGCGTCTCGCATCCCAGCCAGTCGCGCAGAAGTCCCCGCCTGGTATCAGTGATCTTTGGGACTTATCACCTGGTGGGCCAGCCTCCAGAGCAAGCGACGTCAATGCTTTGTTGTCATGGGGGTTGCTGCTCTTAGTGCTGCCTCCACATCCTCTTCCTCTTCCTTCACTTCCTCTTCCTCCTCCTCGTCACCTTCTACCTCCACAGCCACCATTCTTGCTTCCTAGGATTGCCGGCGTGGCAAGGGTCGTAGGAAGAGCAAGGATAGAAAAAGGCCAATGCATCTTCTTCTTGTATTCCTAGGGCTGTTGTGTGCTAGAACTATAGCTCCACCAACCACTCTGCTTGCACATGTCCAGACCATCCTGATGACATGCTCCTTGCCTGCAACATGCATGCACACTGGCACATACCTATGGCACCTCCATGGACTCCTCTGTCTCTAGCTCCAGCACCGCCTCTCGGTCCTCTTCCAGGCCTACTTCACCATTGGGGCTCCCTCTAGTCCCCCGCCTGTATGATACCCTTGGAGTTGGTTGCATCCGAATGGTGCATCGACCATTGCTGGATCCCCTTGTTTTTCCTATGCTGCCAATCCTCCATGGTTCCCTTCTTTCTCGAGTGTCTCGACGTTGGCCCCAAAGACGTCGGTCAATGACAAGCGTCAGCTAGAGCAATCTCTTCTCCAGCTTCTTTGCTTTTGGGATCATGGAGATGCAAGTGTTGCTATGCTTGCCAGAGGCACTGTGTGTCAGACTTAATTTGTTATTCTTTGAGACCTCCCCGGTCATGTCTCGTGATCATTGTGTGCCTCTGTCCCATGGGTTGAGCACTAGCTGATTGTAGTACTTCCCAACAGTCTTGCTACCTGTGGTCCGTCTGTCTTGCCTGTGCTCCCTGTTGGCAGAGTTGCAACTCATGGCATTTTCTCCACTGTGAGCCTGTCGGTTGGCTTCTGGATCTTCGACGTTGGAGCCACCTATCATGTGTCCATGCTCTCATGCTTTGTCTCTTTATGTCCCACCGAGTCCATTCGCTTTGTTTGCACTAGGTCAGGCCAGTTGCTCCCCGTTGAAGGCGTTGGTGTTATCTGATTTTGTGAGTCCTCGTGGTATGCTATTTCTGCCACACGTGTGGTATGTTCCTTCTTCATAGCTCAGCTTGTTGTCGGTGCCATCTCTTGATGATCACGGTATTGATTTCTTTGTCAGTCATGGTGTTGGCACCTTTCTTCCTCATGTCATTTTGCCTTGCATGGGATGAAATGTGACAAGCTCGATTGTGTGTCCTTGCTTTCCTCCTAGGCTCCCACTATTGGCTTGACCCTCATCCACCTTGCAGCGTTTGCAACTTGATCTCATTCACCCATGGCATCGTCCTCTTGGCCATTTCCAAACTGATGTGATCAGGATCATGCTCCACCTTCAACCTGATATTCTTCCTGTCATCCTCCACCTTCCCTTCTCCTTGCCCAACCAACTGTCCTGATTCTTCCCAGGACAAGATGCATTGCTCTCATTTCTCTTCCTCTTGATATCAGTTTGCTCATCCTTTAGATCGTGTTCATGCGAATATCATGGGTCCCCTGTCCCATGACCTCCTTGGGGGTGTCATGCACTATGTCATGTGTCTTATCGATGACTTCTTTTGCCTTTTCTGGATCGTTGTTCTTCTTCAGAAAAGCAAAGTTTTCTCTGTCATTGAATCATGGATCATTTGAGCTAGGCGTACCTGTCATTTCTCGCTTCATGTATTTCACAGTGATCATGGCGGTGAGCTCCTTTGCCCCACCAACCTTAACCTTGAGTCCAAAAGAATGAATCTGGAGGCCTCTGCTCCATACACACCCCAACAAAATGGTCTCTCTGATGGCTAGAATTGTACTCTTGCCAATGGCGTCCGCACCTTGCTGCCCAAGAATGATCTCCCCTTTCTCTTTGTGTTTAAGGCCATGAGTTATATGACTTGGATCGTGCACCGTGTCCCTCATGGTCTCCTCCCTTGCATTGTCTTTCCCTTCAAGTATTGGTACAAAACACGAGAAGATCTCTCCGCCTTGCTCGGGTCTAGGGAAGCATTTCATCCGTCTGGCTCCCTGAAAACTTGCATGATGGAAAAATCTCCCCTCATGGCCATTCTTATCCCTACTTGGGTGTTTTTGCCTAGTCTAAAGCCTTGCACTTCTGCAACATTGAGCTTTAATGTGTCATCGAGTCTCATGATGCATTGCTATTTGAGTTTGTGTTTCTACGTGACCTTTGTTGTCTCTTCTCCATTGCCTCCCTTATAATTTTCTCTCGGTTAGGAGGTGATGGATATGAGGGTGCCAGAAATAGGTTGCTTGGCAAAAATCGTCTGGCATGAAAGTTTCATAGAGAAATTTTCACAGTTTTGAATGCACTTTACGGAAGTTAACTCGGAGTTTGTTTAAGTGAGATATGGATTTCCAAAGTTTGGAGATCAAGGGTCAGGTTTAAGCGACGACATGGGCACTTCTAGCGCAAAAGGTGGCAGAATTACTGACCAGGATTGCTGAGAGCGGCCTTCAAGAAGAAAAGCCGGCTGGAGGACCTCCAGGAGACTTCAAGGAAGGAGCAGTCTATGATTATTGGCCGTGCAGGTCGTGTGAGACATAATTCTCATGTGTGACAAGGTGACTACCGCTCATCCCGCCAGGCTAGGAGAGTGTGCTAGAGGGTCAGCTTTGACAGAGTATATGTCAGTGCTCCCTTGGGCAAATGAGGCATATTAAGGCTTGTTAGAAAGCTGTGATGATTTATTTTCTCACTCAAGAGTCCATTTAGACATTTGTGTTCCCTGCACACCTACATTTGCTTCCGAAAGTTTTGTCTGTGCAACCTGCAACTCCCTCACAAACAGTTGGTCATTCCTAGGCGGCTCTTGCTGAGCTTGATCACCTCCCTGAGGCTGTCCCAGTTTACATCAGTAGTATCAGAGCTAGAACAAGGCTTTTCCTCTTCCTTGAGGCATTCCTCACACCCTGTTGTGTGAGAGGGTCGTTTGGCGGCTGATTGTTGCACTACCATGGCGATATCCGCTTCGGTGGTGGCCGGCGTCAACATTGCGAAGTTCGAAGGCAAGAACTTCTTCATCTGGAGCCACAACATGAACGTGGTGCTGATGGAGAAGGGTCTCTAAAGCCATATGGATGAGAAGGAAAATGGACCAGGAGAAGGCTCCCTCTCTCCTAGCGAGGCCCGTACTTACTTTGAGAAGTGTGACCGTACCCTCGTCACCATCTACCTCTACCTCGCTGATCGGCAGCAACTCCTTGTCTGTGACATTCTCACACCAAAGTAGGTTTGGAAAAATATTGAGTCCACTTATGCCTCCATTTACAAACATGCAGCTGTGTCTTTGATTTCACACTATGAAGATGGATGACTCTGGATCCATGATTGACTACATCAACATGGTGAAGTCTCTCTCTGACCAGCTTGTTTCAATTGAGGACCCTGGTAAGGAGTGTGTGCTCATACTAACCATCCTCTCTGACCTTCATGTCAGCTAGACTCCTCTTGTTATTTCCATGGACTAGCGCGGCGACAAGCTCTCCCTCAACGATGTGGAGGAGAGCCTTCTGTTTGAGGAGGAGCGGTGCAAGGGAGAGGATAGCGGAAACGGAATGGACATTGCTCTCATCAATAAGTTTTGGTCATGGGGGTGGTGCTGTACCAACCAAGAGCAACGGTGGAGGAGGGAAGAAGAAGGGGAACTACCACTTGGAAAGAAGCCAAGCCACTGGGCGCGCGAATGTTGGAAGAAGAAGGTGGACCTTGATGTTGGATTGGGAGTGGGAAAGCAGTCTAACGCTTCCGCGAACGCAACAAATTAGGAGAGTGGATTCGTGACAACCATCCGGGTCTTGTACTCTGGATCATTGACTCGAGAGCCACGTGGCACATGTCATGTTGTCGAGAGTGGTTTGTTGTCTACACCGCCATTGAACCTTGTCAGTTGTGCATGGGGACAACAATGTGCAAACGGTGGTTGGTGAGCGTGAGATTGTGCTTTATACTTCTGTTGAGGGTGAGCACGTGGAAAGTCGGGTAAAGGGGGTGCCCCATGTTCCGAAGCTGGTAGCTAACGTCCTCTCTCTCTCATCTCTCATCTCTGAAGGCATGCAATATCGCTTTGAGAATGGTGGCTGCACCATATCTGCCTGTGCAGGCTGTGTGCTTGCAAAAGCAGACAAGGAGGACGGACTTTACCGTCTGTATGTGGCATCAGAGAAGGAAGCTGACTCAGCATTGGCAGTGAGAGAGGGAAAACACGATGTCGGCCTATGGCACCGCCGGCTTGGTCACCTTGGCTTTGGTACAATCATTTCCATGCAGCAGATGGTCCGCGGCCTACAGCTCAAGGGGGTGAAGCAGCCAAGTGCATCGGCTCGTAAGAGCTGTATTGAAGGGAAGCAAGCCCTTTCTCCTTTCATGGGGGAAGGAAAGGGGACGGCTGAGCTTCTGTCACTTGTCCACTCTGATTTGTGTGATCCCATGGCATCTCAGTCCTTATTCGGAAAGTTGCATTTTGTCATATTCATTAATGAAATGTTGAGGAATACATGGGTGTCCTTCATGGCTGGAAAGGAAGAGTGCTTTGGTGATTTCAAGGTGTGGATTGCTGCTGCACAGAATGAGAGTGACAAGCAATTGAAGGTGCTTGGCACCAACGGTGGAGGAGAGTACCTATCCAACAATATTCACAACTTCCTCAAGCGCCACAGGGTCAGGCACAAGGTCACCCCACTTGGAACACTGCAGCTAAATGGTGTAGCTGAACACATGAACTGCATGCTCATGGAGCGTGTTTGCAGCATGCTCTAAGATGCTCCCGCTCACCTTTTGGGCGGAAGCGGTCAAAAATGCCGTGTACCTCAAAAACCAGAGTCTCACGTGCGTCGTGCCAAAGATGACACTGCAAGAGACGTGAACGGGACGTAAGCTAACATTGAAACACTTGAAAGTCTTGAGGTGTAGTGCATTCATGCACATGCCTGCCAACAGCCGTAACAAGCTTGACGCCAAGTCAGTGAAGGCAACCTTCCTCGGCTACGACATCATGGGATACCGCCTCTACAACCTCGCTGCTAAGGATATCATCCGCAGCCGTGATGTGGTCTTTCAAGAGGACGTGAAGGGCTGGACTTGGAGCCCTATGTTTGTCGTTCCACTTGCTCTCGCACTTGTACCTTAAGTGGGAGAAGAACATGTAGCAGAAGAGGTTGGTGCCAAAGACGGCAGTGATAGCGGCTATGACTAGGAGGTGGATCTTCATGCGCAAGCGTGGTGTGGATGGTAAGGTGCTCAGGTATAAAGCACGGCTGGTTGAAAAGGGGTTATGCGCAAACTGAGCGTGTGGATTACAATGAGACATTTGCACCTGTCGCTAAGTTTCCATCCATCCGAGCAATCCTTGCTCTTGTTGCTGCTATGGGATGGGAGGTGCACCAAATGGATGTCACATGTGTATTTCTGAATGGTGACCTCAAGGAGGATGTGTACATGAAGTAGCCGGAGGGGTATGTGGTGGTGGAAAAGGAGGATTTGGTGTGCAAGCTTGTGAAGGCCCTCTACGGCCTGAAGCAAGCATCGTGAGCATGATACCACAAGATGGATGAGCAGCCGGCTGGGCCTGGTTTAGTGTGCAACGAAGCCAACCATGCAGTCTATGGGCATGCAAGAGGCAAGCCAGGTCATCATCTTGCTCTATGTTGATGATCTGTCCATCACATCTGAATCCAAATCTCTTTTGGACGATATGAAGCAGTCCCTTGTTGCCAGTTCGACATGAAAGACATGAGAGAGCTCAGGCCTTCACGTCAAGGATGACCGGCAGCAGCAGACTTTGGAGTTGTCACAGAGCACGTACATGAGCGACATTGTCAAGCGTTTCAACATGGCAGGAGCACACACAGTCGCAACACCATTGGCAGTGGGAGCAAAGCTGAGCATGATGCAGACTCCCCACGGCATGCAAGAGAGCAGCCGCAAGGAAGCAATACTGTACCAATTAGCAGTTGGGAGCCTCATGTATGCAACAGTCAGCACACGCCTTGACATTAGCCAAGCAGTGGGAGTGCTCAGTAAGTTTTGCACGAATTCGGGCGTGCTGCATTGGGAGGTGGTTAAGCGCGAGTTGTGCTACCTCGACAGCAACAACAGCCTTTGCCTCACCTCCAACGGCAACAACAACCCCATCCTCATTGGCTACAGCGACGCAGAATGGGGATGTGACCTAGACACAAGGAGGTCGACCAGTGGTTTTGTGTTTGTTCTTGGAGGAGGTGCAATCAGCTTGAGGAGAAAGAAACAAGACTGAGTCGCCCTCTCCTCCGCCGAAGCAGACTACATCATCTCGAGTGAAGCAGCAAAGGAAGCCGTGTGGCTGCATAAGCTGTTGGCAAGCCTTGGACAGTGTAAGAGCGCCGTGACCACCATCTACTGTGACAAGATGAGTGCCATTGCTCTGACCAAGTATGCAGATTTTCTTGTACGTACCAAGCGCATTGACCTAGGTTACCACTTCATCCCCGAGCTCGTGGCGATGCAAGTGGTGCTGATCAGGTTCTGCCCTTTCAGCATGATGTTGGCAGACTTCCTAAACAAGCCGCTGGTAGTGTACCGCTTTCAGAAACTGAGGGGATAGTGAGAACTTGTGTGATTTTTATTCTCGCAAAGTGGGATAATGATGGATATGAGGGTGCCAGAAAAAGCGACAAGTATCGGTTTCTTCATAAAAATCATCTGTCATTACAGTTGCATAGAGAATGTTTCACAGGTTCCCACGTACTTTACGGAAACCAATTTGGAGTCTGTTTTGAGTGAGATACGGATTTCCAAAGTTCAGAGATCGTGGGTCGAGTTCAACTGACGACCTGAGCACTTTTAGCTCAGAAGGCGGCAAAAACATTGACCAGGATGGCTGAGAGCGGCCTTCAAGGAGAAAAGTGGGCTGGAAGACCTCTAGGATACTTCAACGAAGGAGCATTCTATGATTATTGGCTGTGCAGGTTGTGTGAGACATAATTCTCATATGTGAGAAGGTGATTGCCGCTCATTCCGCTAGGCTAGGAGAGTTTGCAAGAGGGTCAACTTTGACAGTGTATCTCAGTGCTCCCATGGCCAAATGAGGCATATAAGGGCTTGTTAGAAAGCTGTGATGATGTAATACCTCACTCAAGAATCCATTGAGATGTTCTTCATTTCTTGCAAAGCTACATTTGCTTCCGTAGTTTCTGTCTGTGCAACATGCAACTCCCTCTCACAAACAGTTGGTACTGCCTAGGCGGCTCTTGGTGAGCCTGATCACCTCCCTGAGGGCTGCCCCAGTTTACGTCAGGAGGGAGAGTCGTTCCTGCTACCCCTGCATTCCTTTTTGCTGCTTCTCTGTAACCCGCACCCACAGCTCTTGCTCCGTCCCTAGGCCTTGCGTCCACATAGTCTTCAGCTGTGTCTAGCTCGTCTGATGTGCCATTCTCCCCTGCCACGGCCTCTCTCCCATCTGACTGTTTGTCTCCTATTCACACCTTTGTAGCTCCATCAAGCGCAGTCCCTTCCATTGTGTCCAGTCCACCTGTTCCTCCTCCAGTCCATGTGTTGGACTTACCTTGGAGTACAAACTCGACTCATCCTGTGCCTGTATCCCCCTTTATCCATGACAGGTGTCTTTGAGCATTCCCTAACCGCTCCACCAGCACCTCCACAGCCCTGGCTTGTCCGTCTCTGACATAGAATGAGCGGTATCTTATTGTGACAAACGGCATGGATGTGCTAGTCCTAGCCTCTGGTTTTTGTCAGACACCGCGGCCAAGTGGTGGGAGTTCCAACGAGCCCTGACAGGTCTTCACTTGTGTTCAAGAATTTCTGTTTTATGCGAGTTCTCATTCTAAGCGTGAGTCTTCTGGTCACCTCATGCTATGTTTGTGGGAGCTGGAAAGACTTGCAAGACAGTCACTTTTGTGAAGGGAAAAACACAATTTTGTATTCGCTTTTTGACACGGACATGAACTGACGTATAGGGCGAGTCACAAGCTTCCCAACACACCAAACCGCATGCAATTTGGATCACCATAGCTCCCGTTATGTTAGCAAAAGCGACAGACCCCAATCCATCTACTCAGTTGGCGGCGCGCACCAAGTTGTCCGCCAAGGCTCCCTCACACATCAAGGACCCATCAAAACGCCTTTCTGGAGGCGCAGATGTCCCTACACATAGTGGCGGTGTCCCTTGCATCTTTGGGGTGCGTTTTGATGAGTTAATCATCAAGTTTGGTGATGGGGATTATTGTGGTTCGAAACCTGTCCGCAAACCTGCAGTTGGAATTTTCATGAAGTTTGTGAGTAACAAACTGTAATACTGAGTTTCGGACTCCGTGCCAGAACTTTGGACAAGTCCCTCAGCAACAACCTGTACAACCAACATCCGGCATTTCATTCGCCGGAGCGACTCGGCGGTTGTCTGGGGCAAAAATACTGGATGTATTTTTGTTGCTCGTTCCAGTGGATTTTCTTCACCAGCAGTCGAACCGCAGCCGACTCCCCGGGCCGCCGTGCACACCCCAACTTTGGGAGCCCATATCTTCCTCGTTACTTGTCCGATTCTAGTGAAACAACTTTCACCGGATTCAGAAACTTTGGGAACATGAATTCATATGCATTCTTTAGGCAGCTAGAGTAAACGGTGAGGATTTCCTTCCTCCAGCGGCTTGTTGACACCTCCCATTGTCGCCTTGGGCATGCTAAGGGGAAAAAACACAACATTCCCCTCCTTGCACCTTCCATGCCTGCTGCTCCTGCTGGCTCTCACTCATATTCCACTGCGCCCTCCAGCCCTTCACAGCTGGACATCCCCAGTCTGACCACGCTCGTCATTTGCGCTTTAATCAAGTAATCTGTAAGCATGTGGCATGTTTTGGATTGCTGCAACATCACCTGTCCCTTCTCCACCATGCCCCGTGTGTAATGGTAATGCACAGCAATGTGTTTCGTCCTCTTGTGCTCCGTCAAACTATTGGTCAGCAAGATAGTGCCGGTGTTGTCCTCCTGCACCACCGTTGGCTCTTGCTTTGCCACGCCCAGCTCCCCGAGCAACATGCGAAGCCACACCGCCTCCAAGACGACTTTGGCCAATGCGATGTTCTCCAACTCTACTGTGGAGGTCGCGACACAACACCATGAGACCACTGCGCCAGTGAGGAATAACGCGTAGCTGGATATGGAATTCTGCTTGCCCACATCACTAGCATAGTTTGCATCCATGTAGCAGAACGGACGCAAAGGGCCTGGCCGCCATTTGCATTCAAACCTCAGGGACACGTGCTGCATTGTCTACAGGTAGCGAAGGATGCACTTGACCGCCTTCTAGTGTAGTGGCCCTGGATCGGCCCCATACGTGC
This sequence comes from Penium margaritaceum, assembly GCA_023375785.1. Taxonomy (NCBI): domain Eukaryota; kingdom Viridiplantae; phylum Streptophyta; class Zygnematophyceae; order Desmidiales; family Peniaceae; genus Penium; species Penium margaritaceum. The sequence goes on from SZWC01011403.1 coordinate 84,035, forward strand.
TCACTTAGCCCACCGTGTAGGCCAAGTCTGGCTGAGTTGCCACCATGGCGTACATGAGGCTGCCCACCACCGATTGGTAGAGCACCCCTGCCATATCCTCCGGCTGTTCTTTTGTCTGTTGTGCCATTGCAACACTCAGTTTACTGGTCGTAGAGACCGGAGTGCCAACTGGTTTGTAGTCCTCCATGGTGTTCCGCTTCAGCACCTTGACCACCTATTTGGCCTGCCCAAGCTCAAGCGTGTGCACCCTCCGGTTCTGCCTGATGCTCACCCTGAGATAGTAATTTAACACCCCCATGTCTGACATCTAGAGTCTGCTGCTCAGCTGCTCTTTCAACTGATGTAGGCCCGGCAGATCCGTCGAGTACAAAATTAGGTCCTCCACGTAGAGTGTGATGATATGATGGAGCTGTTTGTTGCACCGCACGTATACACTTTGATTCGATTCACAGCGCTTGAAGCCGAGTTGTGCCATTAAGTTGTCCATCTGTTGGTACCAGCATCTGGGTATGTTTTTTAGCCTGTACAAGAACTTCTGCAGCTTGCATACCTCAGTAATCATTGATTTCGATATTAATATTTTTACTCATGTTCAAAATTTGTCGAAAATGAACTTTCATCGAATTAAAAAGTACCACCTAAATAATGTGAGAAGTCATTGGTCGAGTTTTACGTACTACTATCTTCTTTTGCATTTATCTAGACCTGGGTTTGCCCACACTTACATCTGGTTCATGCCAGCATTTTCCCCTGCGTTTACGTAACTCTCAAACAACCGTTCACTGCTCTAGTCTACCGCACAAGCCTCGTTAGCTACGCGATCACAAAAATTCAAGACTGCGTATGTGGACAGCATGCAAGCTCGTGAGTGGCTGCTTTGACCAACGGAAAAGATTCCGTGCAGCCTGTTGTGGCAGACTAGGACAAACGGCGAACGGTCGAGCATTCGAATTCGTCGTTCGAAAGGAAAAACCATAGAGTTAACGTCAAAACATAATTACTAAGGTAGCCCTATCGTCAAAGTTAACGTTCTACCACCCATTTTTGTTGAGATTAAACATACACCCTAATCAATTGCAATATTCCGAAAAATGCGTCGAAAAAAGTATGATTGCGGTTAGTCATCAAAATCAATGATCATTGGGGTACCTTGCCCTCCGATGCCTCCACCCCCTCTCACATCTCCATGTAGATCTCTTTTGTATGATACCGTTGAGGAAGGCCGTCTTTACGTCATTTTGGTGGAGCTCAATGTCCTTCGCGGCTGCCACCGCAAGGATCGCCCGGATGCTTGTGAACTTGGAAACGGGAGTGAACATCTCATTGTAGTACTTGCACGTATGCTGTACATACCCCTTTGCCACCAGCCACGCCTTGTATTTGTCAACCACACCTTCCTTTGTGAACCTGGTCTTAAAGATGCACATTGAGCCGATAACCTTGGCATCTTTTGGCATGTCCACCAGTTCCCATGTGTCATTTTCCGTGATGGACGCCAAATTCGATGTCATGGATACATCCCATTGATCCCCATCAGGCTGCGCAAACACCTCTTGCACGGTTGTTTGCTCCATTGATGTAGCCAAAATACACCGCATTATGCCAATCTATCGACCGGTACTTGCGTCAATGCGCTTCCCTGCTTTCCGCTACCTCCCGGTGCGGCGCGCCAGTTTTGGTGGCACCTCATTGCTCTGTTGCAATCCCTCCAACTCTGCACGCTTCAGTGAATCATCGAGCGGAAGTCTACCCAAGGATCTCTTCCGCTTCGACGAAACATTGATGGGATGGACGGCACGTCCAGTGGATTTTACACGGACGCCCAATGCGTAGTCCGCTAGGAATGCGCGCTTTGGCACCCTTGGTCTCTCATCTGCCGGATCCTTCCGGTGGATCTCCTCATGAGCTTGATCATCATAGGAGTCCTCTGCGTCGGCTGCCACCGTTGGTGCACCGTCGCACTCTGATGCCACATCCTCAACTTTGGCGTCAGCCGGCTCCTTCTCATAGTCAAGGAGCTGGAACCACTTCTCCATCTTTGGAGAGTCCACCATGCCCACGTCGTCGCTGCTGATGTAGCTCTGTTGCTCATTGAACTTGACATCTCGGTTGCGGATTGCCTCTTCCTTATGCGTGTTGTAGAGCCGCTATGCCTTATGCGCACTCTCATAGCCAAGGAAGAGATACAAGTTTGCCCACAGCTCCAGCTTGGTTTCGTGCCATTGCGCAGCCTTCACCATAGCATGAGCGTTGCACCCGAACACATTCAAGTATGCTACACTTGGCTTGCGCTTGCTCCAAACATCCTACGGCATCTTCAGGCCACTCTTCCCCTTCCGCACTGCTGTTGGGGTGAGGTTGATGATGTAGCTCGATGTACACACAAATTCCACCCAGAATCTTTGCGGCAATTCCGTATCTACCAACATGGTCCCTACCATGTTCAGCAGTGCTTGGTTTGGTCGCTCCAGCACGCCATTTGACTGAGATGAACACGGCGCAGTTTATTTCCATTTATGCATTACTACTTCATCCACTCACTACAACACATGTACTCTCTGCCGTTGTTACTGCGTAGCGCTCTGACATTCCTTCCATTTTGTCTCTCCACCGCAGTGAAATACTCCTTGAGCCAGTCCAAGACCTTGCCTTTCCGCTTCATGACGTACACGTAGACTTTTCTGCTATTGTCATCTCTGAAGGTGACAAAGTAATGCATGCTACTCTTTGACACCATCTTGAATGGTCCGCACACGTCATTGTGCACGACCTCCAGTAGGTCCGATGTGCGATTCACGTTCTTATTGAACTTTTTTTGTCACACCTTGCCCAAAATACAAGGCTCGCACTTTTTGGACATTGGTGCATCTGTCGCCTCTTCTGCACTGTTGATGACGAGGCTGCGTACCAGCTCGTGCTTTGCCATCTCCTTTACAACTGTGGGTGAGGAATACTCTTGTTGTCGGTGCTAGAGCTCCAAATCAGCTCCCCTTCCTTTGGCCAAGTTGACGGTGCGTTCATGCAAGTATGCTGAATCTGTCACCGTGGGGATCATCTTGGTCTCAACAATGTAGAGGCATCCCTCACGCTTAGTCTCCAGCACGGGCTCGCCGCCACCGTCCTTCCACACGAGTGACCTTTTCTCATGAAGAGCACCTTGTACCCCATGTCCGTCAAGCGGGTGACACTTAGAATATCACCCAAGTTGGGTACGTGCTACACGTCGTTGATGATGCAGTGCACTTGCTTTCCACTAACCACCACCTCCACGCCCATGTCTCCTTGGCCAGTTGCCGGCTTGACCTTGTCGTTTGCGACCACCATGGACTTGCTAGACTTGATGTAGTTTATGAACCCGACCTTCTTGACCTGGGTGTGCTCCTCCGCTCCGGAGTCAAGGCATCGCCGGTCGGCCTTCTTGAGGTAGTAGTTTTGGGTGTCGTTAAGAAGCACCTTCATACCCTTGGCATCCTTGCCGCCGGTCTTTGCCTCTTCGGTGCACTCACGGGCCCAGTGGCCTTGTTTGCCGGAGTCACGGCATGCACCTTTCTTGGCGCCCTTCTTGCCACCGCCATGTCCGCCACCTCCCTTGCCCTTGCTTCCGCCACCATGCGTTTTGGCGACGAGGGCCAATGAGGAAGACGAGGAGTCCCCAAAGCTCTGTCGCTATGCCTTGTTGCGGATGTACTATGTGACCACGTCATAGCTAAGCTTGTCCATCGTCTATCCTCCGAAGACAGTGATAAGACGGCTCCAACTGTCAGGAAGGGCCATGAGGAGGGCCATCACCTGCGGTTCCATGTGAATCTTCCACCCCACATTGTTGCAATGTAAGGTAAGCAACTCGATCTATCGCATGGCGGAGATGACATCATCCCCCTCCTTGATCCTAACTATGAGGAGTCGCTTCATTACAAAGAACTTACTTGCTGGTGACTTGGATTGATGGATGGCGTAGAGATTTTGCCAAGCCTTGACTGCCAACTTGCAGCCTTGGAAGTAACCCCTCTTTGACTCAGCCGTCTTGGACAGTAGCAGCATGAGCGCCTCTGTGTTCTTCTTTGTGAATGCCTCCTTCTGCGCTTCCATGGATGTGGCTTTGTTGAGGACTTCCATTCCTTTCACGACCTCCAGCAACCCCTTATGAGCAAAGTGGAGCTTGAATTGCCACCTCTATAGCCCAAAGCCTTTGCCACCTGCATACTTTTGGATGGGCTGTGTCTTCATCTGTGCCATGTGCACAGTCTTCCACTCCGGGATCTCAGATTTTGACAGCGACGTTGTCCTCGACGACAATCTTGTCCGCCGGGAAAGCCATGAGTGATGTGTAGACCTCTCAGGGCCGTGGGCCCATAACTCTTTTGTCAGAAACTACGGCCGAGTGGTGGCAGTTCCAACGTGCCCCGACGGGTCTTCACTTGTGTTCATGGCTTTCTGTTGCGTGCAAGTTCTGAGTCTGAGCGTGGGCTTTCTGGTCGCCTCACGCTATACTTGTTGGAGCTGGGCTGACTTGCAAGAAAGTCACTTTTGCAAAGGGAATAACACAGTCATGAATTCATGTTTGGATGTGGACATGAACTGAAGAAGCATAGGGCTAGTCACAAGCTTCCCAACGCACCAAACCATGTGCGATTCGGATCATCGTTGCTCCCGATATGTCAGGCAAAGTGCGACACCCCAATCCAGCCGTTCAGTCGGCAGCACGCACCATGTCGCCCGTGGAGGCACCCTTACACACCAAGGACCCATCAGAATGCCTTTCTGGAGGCATAGATGTCCCTACACATTGTGGCGGCGTCCCTTGCATCTTTGGGGTGCATTTCGATGAGTAAATCATCGAGTTTGGTGATGGGGATTGATGTGGACCGCGGACCTACAGTTGGAATTTTGATGGTGTTCCCGAGTAACAAACTGTACTACTCAGATTCGGACCCCGAGTCAGAGTTTTGGCTGAGACCCTCAGTAACAACCTGTAGTACTGACATCCGGTGGATCATTAGCGGAGCGACTCGGCGGTCGTCCGGGGCAAAAACACCAGATGTATTTTTGTTACTTGTTCCGGTGGATTTTTTCACTGACAGTCGAACAACGGCCGACTCCCCGAGCTGCCACGTTCACTCCAATTTTGGAAGCCCATACCTCCCTCGTTACTTGTTCGATTCCGGTGCAATAACTTTATTCGGATGCAGCAACTTGTCAAACTTCAGGAACTTCAATTCAATCTGGATTTGGAGCAGTCTTTAGGCAACTAGAGTAAATTGTGAGGATTTTTCCGCTCCACCAGCTTGTCGACGCCTTCCGGCATTGCCTGGGACATGCCAAGGGGAAAAAATGCAACAGTGTTTTCCATCCCAGTTCTGGTCTAGGCTATTGGCTACTCACGACTGAGCATGGGCTGGTGTTGGATGCTACTCCGCTGAGTAGCGTTACTCAGTGTAACGCTGCAAGGGCCAGTGCGCCACTATCGCCTGAACCCACCAGACTTTGGCAGGCACGCACGGCACAGACCCTTAGCAGTGGGAAGCTGCCATGCAAGAAAAGTTGAAATCTCTTGACAACCATACCGTATACAAGCTGGTCAGTATACCACCAGGGTGCAAAATGACAAATGCTGCATGGTTCTTCTGTTGCAAGTACAAGCCAAATAGTACACTCAACTAGTTCAAGACACATCTGAGTATAAAGGGGCTTCCCCAATTCCCAGGCACTGACTTTGATAACGTTTTCACACCTATTTGTCGCTACATCACAGCTCAAGTGCTTCTGAGCCTTGTGGCAGACCCTGACTGGGAACGGGAACAGATGTAAATGTGCAATTAATCCTTGTATGGAAAGTTAAATGAGGAGATCCACATTGTTCAACCCCCTGTTTATGGCACCGACAAAGTCAGGCAGCTGCAAAAGATCTTCGTTGGCTTGAGTCTTTGCCCTGGTATTGCAACCAAGAGAACACGTCAACACTTGGAAAGGGGGCTTACCGAAGTGATACGGTGGATCTGTCACTCTTTCTAACTCCACCGTCAGCTCATTTTCTTACCATCCTTGTCTATGTTAACGACCTGCTGATTGTGTCACCAATGCAAGAGGCTGCCAAATCTGTGAAGTCTCTGTTGCAGTCCACTTACAAGATGAAAGACTTGGTGCCAAGTCGTATCATTCTGAGCATGGAGACTGACTTACCTGTGTGTCATAGGATCTCTTGTGTACGTGGCGACCATAACCAGGGTGGACGCCACATTTTCTGTGAACTTGTTGGCTAAGTTCTCACAGTGTCCTGGGGCATGTTACATGGAGGCCGCGTTGCGTATCTTCATGTATGCACTTTCCACCATTAGGATTGGTCTTTGCTGCCGGGCACAACCATTAGTGGTGGTTGATAGTTACACTGACAGCGACTGGGTACTTGATGCAGATGCTTGTAGATACATTAGCTATATCTTCCTTGTTAATGGAACCAATGAATCATGGCTGTGTGGTACACAGTTCTAGCAAAGCGGAGTATGTTTCTCTCAGTGCAGGAACATGGGAAAGGGTCTGATTTTGTCATCTCCTGCAGCAAGTGCGATTCCCCAGCCATTGCACCACGTTGCATTATGATGACCAGAGCATCAAGGATTTTGCTGAGTACAATAGAATCATGCATCGCCCTCGCACTACATTCATCAATATAGGCCATCATTTTGTACATGAGTGCGTGACTGCAGGTAATGTCCAGATTGTCTGGGTCTATTCCCAACACCAAAGAGCTGACTTCCTTACGAATGCACTCAGTAGTAACGTCTTCAAGGCAAAAATTCATGCTGTGGATCTGTTGTGCGCTTGTCACACTATAGGACGATGGGTCATGCCTGTGAATGTGCATATTCTCATGTCACATCTTGTGATTGTGCCTCTTTGCGTTCAAGTTTTTGTCTAATTCATGGCCACTCACATCTGGAATGACCCATTGTGTTGCTTCACATGCACTCACACACATGTAAAGGGGACTGAGTGACATGGCTGTGCCTTGAGATCTCTCTCTCTCTCTCTCTCTCTCTCTCTCTCTCTCTCTCTCTATCTCTCTCTCTCTCTCTC
>SZWC01011404.1:21521-37286 GCA_023375785.1 Penium margaritaceum
TGCGTCGGAGACCGATTGGCCAGCGGCAGTCGCGAAGGAAGCAGCAGCAGTAGCAGCACCAGTACCAGCAACAGCACCAGCAGAAGCAGGAGCAGCACCACCAGCAGCAGCACCAGCAGCACCAGCAGCAGCGGTACGTGATCGGAGTTTCAGCGGTTAGGGCAATGGAAACATTGAAAAGGATAACACCTACTGTGATCTGATCCCAAGCCAGTCGGCTTCAAAAGCTTCGCCCGCGAGGATCGCAGCCCCTGCACGAGAAGACGAAAGGCGGATGACAGGAGGGGAGTCCGGGAAGTTCTTCCTCCGGAGACATCTCGCCGAATGGCGCACGCCACCAGCGCAAACCAGCAAGACGGACAAGCGGATGGGCTGGTGAGTAAGGAACGTTCGTTCGTTTGGCGACATGCCCCAGGACGGGGGGAAGACGTCGAATGCACGCACGAGCATGGACAGGGGAGACACAGGCAAAACAAGGAGCGAGGAGGGATGAAGGGCAAAAGATGAAGAGTTTTTTACGTTTAAGGCCCGCGGTTTGGAAATACTTTTCAAAACGTGACCCTTAAAAACAAGCGACCTGACATCGCGGCGCCGCAGGGGCAATGATCTCGAGGCGCCCATACAAATTCGCACTTCTAACACGCCGTGGCCCTACGGCGGAGGTGATCTACGGAAAATTCCCATAATGCCACACCACTTAACTAGGATAGTTTTCCGTGGCTCCAGTTCATGAATCAGAAAACTATTTGCCGTACTTTCCGATTTTGCATCCTAGAAATTCACATTATCCAGTTATTTTCTCGTACAGCCACAATTCTTTGTGTGATCAGGATACACCAGGAGGGGCACATAAGACATCATCACGTATCCCACAACGTAAATGACTTTCATGACATCTTGTTGTCGTATTTAGGATTCGTCAAGCAAAAGCATTATTTTCTTGATTGGGAAAGGGGCACTTATAATAGTAGATATTTAAGAATTTTTCTTGAAATGATGACGTCATTCTTTTTTCAACCCTAGAAACTGACAAGGTAAAAATTCAATAAAACTTATAAATGTGCGTGTGACATTACAAGGGCGTGTTTGACTTGATTTATTGGCCTTTTTTATCAAGAAAAGTTTTGAAAAACATAAAAAATTAACAAAAGACTAATAATGAATTCAAACACGCCCTTCTCATGTCACACGCAAACTTATTAGTTTTCTTACATTATGACCCTATCACTTTCTAGGTTTGACAAAACATTTGTGTAGTACCTGCATGAAAAAAATTTAAATATCTACTAATGTGAGTGCCCCTTTCTCAATCAAGAAAACAATCCTTGTGCTTGAAGAACTCCAAATATATCAACAAGGTGTCATGAAAATCCCTTCCTTTGTGGGATACATGATGATGTCTTATACACCCATCCTGGAATATCGTTATCACACAACGAATCTGTGGCTTTACGGGGAAAAAATTAATGAATTCGATTTCTGATCTCCAAAATCTAAAAGCACGGCAAATGGTTCCCTGATTCATGAACTGGGCCACGGAAAACGTTCCTTGTCAAAGGGTCTGGCTTTCAGGAAATTTTCCGTAATTCAGCTGTGCCTGAAGGCCACGGCGCGTTAAAAGCGCGGATTCGCGCGGGCGTCTCGAGACCATGGCCCTCACGGCGCCGTGAATGTGTGCCGCTCGTAGTTGAGAGTCACGACTGAAAAAACATCGCCAAACCGCGGTCCGTAGATGTAAAGACCTCAAAAGATAAGGGTGGGATGTCGGCTCCATGAAGGTCTGTCCGGAACGATTCATCAGCATCTCTATTAGAAATTGCTATCTACCACTATCCAGATATTTTTCCGAGACGCATCCGACCTTAAAGTGCTTTCCAAAGTTCTGGGATTGAAAGACGACTTGCCGAAGACGTACCTCACGTCACGTCAGAAAAACGTGAGTAAATATAGTCTGGCAAACGTGTCATATAGTCAGCGACGAATTGACGTCTTGCCACAATAAGAGACAATGATCGGAAAGTGTGTCACTAGCAAGCGCTTCTCTGTAAATATTAATTTTCTTCTATACGTTGGACAGTGCTGATGCATGTTTAATTTTACATACCATACTCCGACTTAAGAACTATGCTTCACCGTTCACGCCGTCGTTCACGGCAACTTCAATCCACATAGCTAGAAAACAACCATCCATGTGATTCAAACCTTCCAGGAAACCCACTATACAAGAATAACTGTTCCAAAAAAGAACTTTGCAACCTAAGGTACGTCTGATTTCATAATCGGTGTGGTCAATCGACGCCGCAGAAGTGACACTACATAGTTATTTGAGAAAACAAGAGTTTCTTGTCTTGTATTGGTCCTTGGAAATTCACACCAAGTCCTCGCATGTGCACTTTGTTTTCTTGACGCGCATCTATGATTCCACACACTTTGATCCTGCATAACTAGGGATTTAGCTAACGCAACATTTTCAACAACATTTTGAAAGACATTTTCCGCCCGTACCTAAAGGATTTTGTCATGGTGTATGTCGACGAAATTCAGAGAACAGTTGCACCCCGGTGTTGAGTTTGTGTCAGTACCACACGATGACCTCTAGCCTCGTTGCACACTCACCTCACTGACACAGGTGACTAAATGGAGAGAGGCAACCCTTGCTGGCTGCTACGCCGTGGTGGCATGACTTCACACCGAGTCTCACAGCCGGGCGTCAGCCGGGCACTAAATCTCACGTGTCTCTGGCTCGCGTGCATTTGTGCACACACATTTGCGTCGGGTTCACACTCTGGCCTGTTCTTTGGTATGTCTTCCCTCCAGTGACCTAGTTGACAGGTTGCAACTTTGAGTGGGTAGTTTAGTTCAGTTCAGTGAACTTGGGAGAGAGCGTGCGAGATCGAGCTCGCTGCTCGCTCGCTCGCTCCCCCCCACCCGACGGCTACCACTTCGTTGCTTGTTACCCGTCGTGTGTGTTTGTTCCTCACTCACTTGATTCTAAACTTCCATGTTAACACCGTCGCTTGCTTGGTGTCTTCCTAGCATTACCCCAGCTGCTGTTTACTTGTCTAGGGCAGCAGCTTACTGGTATCAGAGCAAGATTTGCGTGGAAGACGGGCAGCGGATCGATCTGCCGCCCACGTGTTCTGGGCCAAACCCGCGACGACCACTCTTGGCGTCGCGCATCCATCCCGCTGTCACAGTCTATCAGCACAGCAGCAGCTGACTGCTGTAGCCTAAGCAGCAGCAAGTGACGACATTGTGCTGTCAGGGCTCTTTGGTCTTCCCCTCCTCCTGCTGGTTGGGCTCCCCTCTATTCTTGGGTTGGGTGGGGTTGGAACAAGTTCCTACAAGTGTTCACACGGCCTTCCCATGTTTCCCACGCCCACTGGGGCGGGGGAAACGCTGCCGAAAATTTTTCGGCAGCATGGGGGGGGGGTCCGTCGCCGTCTCCTAGCAGCATTTGCAGCATCTGCAACGTGAACAACGGCTCAGCTTCCGCAGCTCAGCAGCAGCACCCTTGCAACATACCAGCAGCAGTGGATCTAGCTCCGCAGTTCCGTAGCAACAGCCTAGCAACAGCACCTCAGCAGCAGCTCAGCAGCAGCTTCACAGTAGCATCTTAGCAGCAGCGAAACATCAGCTCAGCAGCAACTCATCAGCAACTCAGCAAACAGCTCAGCAGCAGCTGAGCAGCAGATTAGCAACTGCTCAGCAAACTGCTCAGCAGCAACTCAGTAGCAACTCAGCAGCTTCGCAGCAACATCTTAGCAGCAGCACAGCTTCACCTCAGCAGCAGCTCAGTAGCGGATCGCAAACAGCTCAGCAGCAGATCAGCAGCTGCTCAGCAAACAACTCAGCAGCAGCACGGCAGCAGCAACAGCAACTGTAGCAAATACCTGCACCACAGCAGCCGCATAACCAACGTGACAGGAGCAGCAAGCGGCATTGTAGAGGATCGGCACTGCAACCTTGTAGCAGTCTCCGCACCATCGTCTGGTGGTGGTCGCCATCACGCTAGCGCACTGGGAGGATCTCGCTGGCGACCCAGGGGAGAGCTCGGCACTACAACACTCGGTAAGCCCTCCCTCCCCTGGTGCCTCTGGGGGGATTGAGCAGCCGCACGACACCGCTGCTGCGTTACCGCACTCAACTTGGCGTCAGGTTGCGCTAGAGCTCGCTCGCACCTTCACACGTACCGCGTCCGCTGTGATAGACGCGGCAACTGCAGCTGCTGCCACCTTTGTCGCCACAGCTAGAGCAGCACGTGCCCCTGCATCAGCGTCAGCTAGCCGCGCCGCTGAGTCCTACACTGAGGCGGCCGTTGTAGCTGGACCGTTGGCTGCGGCAGTTGCTGACATTGGGACATAACTAGCGGCAGCTGCATCATCTGTGGCCTCTGCAATAGCTTCTGCGGCTTCTTCCGTATCCACTGCAGCTACGGCTATTCACACCTCCACAGCCGTCGCTGTTGCAGCATCTGCATCTGCACCCTCTGACATCACCACACTCGTCACAGCGGTCGTCGTTGCAACGGCAATCCTTCCTACCGTTGGCGCCGCCTTCACCACAGGCTGCATGGCAATGATTGTGCCGGTTGCATCCTACGTCTCTGTGCTCTCCACTGCAGCTGCTTCTGTTATCCCGCCTGTTCTTGCTCTTTTGCGCAGCCCCTCATACACCTCGTGAGGTCTCCTGGTTTGCATCTCCCTTCTCCTTCCATCTGTCTCTTTTCTCTGCGGTGGCTTGTCTGTGTGATTTGGGTCAGGCTGTCTTGCAGCACATATTCATCGTGCCTAAGGCATTCCCAGTTTTCCCACGCCCACTGGGGCGGGGGAAACTCTACCGAAGTTTTCTCGGCAAAGCCAATTAGTCGTCCCCATGCCTCGTGACGACGAATCGGTCATAGCAGACCTTCAGCGCCAGCTGGCCCTCGCTCGCGACGCTCAGCGTGATGCTGAAGAGTGTTTCAAAGTCGCGAATGACAACCGCACCGCCTTCGCAGATGAGGTGGCTGCGCTTGTGCTCAAGCGGCTGCCTGCTGCCTCTGTCCTGCCCGCTGGCTCCTCTGCTGGCGCCGGTGCCGGTGTCTCTTACACCCCACCTGGTGCTAACTCTGCTGCCTCTAACCCTGCTATCACCCCATTTGTTGTCTCTCCTGCCGCAGTCTCCCGCCAGCATGACTTCTTCTCCCAGCCTCCTGTCTTTTCTACTAGACTTGCTTTCTCTTCCTGGGAGACCCGGTTTAGTGCATGGGCTCAGGGAGAACGTCTCTGGGAATACTACTTCCCTGCCACACCTTCCTTCACCCCTGTCGCTGACGAGTCTTCTCGCGCTGTCCGCGCCCTTATTGCTGCTGCCCCTGAGACACTCGTCGACGAGGTTGGCACCTACAATGCTAACCCCACAGTTCAGTGTCTGGCTGACCCATTCGGTGCGTACATCATGCTTCGTCGGCGCACGACAGTCACAGGTCAGGCGGCACAAAGTGCTCTCATCGTTCAGTTCAACACGCTCTAATGCGAGCGAACGAGTCGGCCGATGCCTATTGGGCACGCGGGCTCAAGCTGCTTCGCGAACTTGATAAGGCCACACCAGGTCAGCTGTCAGCTGTGCACACCATGGTCAACGGGTTAATCCCCGAGCTGTCCGACCTTCTCCGTGATGTCAAAGTAGACAAGCTGCAGCGTCTTGCCTCCCAGCCTCTTCCACCCGATGCCCCACCAGGCGTAGGTGCCCTCTGGGACTTTGTCGTTGATAGGCTTGCAGCGTGGTGGACGAGCCTCCAAAACAAGCGCCTTCATCACACTGCAGTTGCAGGAGTGGCCGCCGTCTCCATCGGCACCTCCACTTCTTCCTCTGCTGCTCCATCGGCCTCGTCTCCATCGTCTTCTTCTTCCTCTTCTACCTCTACGGCCACAGCCCTTGCCTCCCAGGGTCGTGGACGTGGACGCGGTCATGGGCAAGGCAAAGGGAAGGACAAATCTGCTGCGCCATCTCGTGTTCCTGGTGAGGTGGTGTGCTGGAACTATGGCTCCTCTGAGCACTCCGCTTGCAAGTGCCCTGCACCCCCTGACGACGTCCGCCTCGCACGCGCCATGCATGCTCATTGGGCGCGCACTAGCGGGCCCTCCTCTTCTTCTCCCGGCGTCAGCTCTAGCTCCAGCTCTAGCTCTACTTCGTCTGCTAGTCCCTCCCCACCTCAGGCCTACTCCACTGTCGGTGTCGCCGGCCTCCATCCGCCTGTCCTCTACCATTGCGGCTGGCAGCCACCCTATGGAGTGCCCGCTTTTGCGGGCCCACCCTAATCTGCCTACGTCCCTCCTTCGTGGTTTGCTTCTCCCTCGAGCGTGCCTGCTCCATCGTCTGCAGCCTCCGTCGACAATGAGCGCCAATTGGAGCAGTCTCTCCTCCAGCGTATTCACCTTCGTGATCAGGGAGGTGAGAGTATGTCTTCGTTGGCCAGAGGTCTTGCCTGTCAGACTAACACCGTCCTTCGTGGGGACCCCCCAGTTACGTTCTTGGGTTGCCATCCTCGTCTGTTCCTTGGGTCGAGCACTGGCAGTCTATCGTTCTCCCTCGTTGTCTTGCTGCCTGTGACTCATCCCCGCCCTCCGTCGGCATTGTTGCCACCTGTGGCGTCCTTCTCAATGTCCGTGTCTTTGGTGGCTTCTGGGTCCTCGACTCCGAAGCCACCCATCACATGACCTCTGTTCGGTCCGCTTTTGTCTCCTTGGGTCCTGTCAGCTCTGTTCGCTTTGTGCGCACTGGTTCCGGCCAGCTCCTTCCCGTCCAAGGCGTTGGTGTTGTCCGTTTTGTCGGCCCCGGTGGCGTGCTATTTCTGCCTGACGATCTGTTTGTGCCTTCGTTGGAACTCAGCCTCCTGTCAGTGACGTCCCTCGACGATCAGGGCATGGATTTCTCCGCTAGTCAGGACGTGGGCACTGTCCATCTTCGCTCTTCTGGTCGCGTCGTCTTGCGGGGGGTTAAGTGTGCCAAGCTGTATCGTGTTCCCCTTCATGCCCCCTCTACACCTGCTGTTGGCTTGTCCCTTGCTCACGTCGCGCCTTCCCTTTCTCCAGCTGATATCCAGCTCTTGCATCGCCGTCTTGGCCATGTACACACTGATGCTATCAATAGCATGCTTCACCTTCAACCCGATGTTGGCTTATCCCCTTCCATCTTCCCCGCGCCATGCCCTTCTGACTGCCTGGACTGTGCCCAAGGCAAGATGCATCGTTCACCCTTTGCCTCTTCGGACTCCCAGTCCGCTCACCCTCTCGATCTTGTTCATGCCAACGTCATGGGACCTCTTCCCCATGACTTTCTTGGGGGGGTCGGGCGCTACGTCCTGTGCCTTATTGAAAAATTTTCCCGTTTTTGGTGGATCTTCGCTCTTCGTCAGAAGAGTGATGTTGCTTCTGTCCTTGCGTCGTGGCTCGTTCAGGCTGAACGTGCGTGTCAGCATTCACTGCGCATCTTTCGCAGTGATCGTGGCGGTGAGTTCCTTGGGCCCACCGCTCGATTTCTTCAGTCCCAAGGGGTGTGTCTGGAGACTTCAGCTCCTTACACACCTCAGCAAAATGGAGTTTCTGAGCGTTGGAATTGGACCCTTGCCAATGGAGTCCGTACGCTTCTAGCTGAGTCTGGGCTCTCCCCTCTCTTTGCCTTTGAGGCCATGAGCTATATGACCTGGGTGTGGAATCGTGTCTCTCACGGTCCTCTTCCCCGCACCGTTACGCCCTTTGAGCGCTGGCACGACTCTCGTGCTGACCTCCGCCTGGCTCGTGTCTGGGGTAGCATTACGTCTGTCTGGCTCCCAGAAGATCTCCGCGACGGGAAACTCTCCCCGCATGGACGTCTCTGCCCATTCTAGGGCGTTTTCTCCCAGTCGAAAGCCTGGCGCTTCTGGGACTCAGAGCACCAGCGCGTCGTGGAGTCCCGCGATGCCTTGTTCTTCAAGTCCGTGTTTCTCCGTGACCTCGATCGTCACTCGTCCGCTGCCTCCCTGCTTCCGCTCTCTCGGTTGCGGGGGGAGGTCGGCCCGGCATTCCCGTCTGCCCCTGTCGTCTCTGCTGTTGTCCCGTCTCAGCAGCCTTCACCCTCGGAGCGTTCTCCAACGGCCGGCACTGTGACTCCACCATCCTCTGACGCCCCCCCGTCGATGTCGTCTAGCTCGCTTGGAGCTCCGTCATCCCCTGTGGTGTCCTCATTTGAGTCCCCATCTACTGAGTCCATCTCTCCCGCACATTCCGCTACGTCCCCATCCAGTCCACTCACTCCAGTCGTACCCAGTCCACTCAGTGCTCCTCCACGCCCTGCCCTCATCGAACCTTGTGTTCGTGGCGGCCGCCTGCGTGCGCTTCCCTCTCACTCCTCTAGTGCTGCAGCGTCCTCTGTTCAACCTTCGCAGACCTCGTCTGGACAGCTCCCAGCGATGCCTACTGGCATGGACGCCATGGGCCTAGCCACAGGAATTGTGCATCCCAACTCTGTCCTTGGGTACATCTGCTCACATCCGAGCACGAGCGTGTGCTCTAGAGCGCCATCCTTGGGAGCATTGCCGAGTGCAATGCAACGGTTGTCGCCCCGCCGCCATCGCCTGACCCGACCACTGTTCGCCAGGCACGTGTAGCACCCGACTCCCAGCAGTGGGAGGCTGCCATGCGGGACGAGCTGAGAGCCCTGGATGACCACGCCGTATATGAGCTGGTCGATCTCCCACCAGGCCGCAAGGCAATCGATGCCCGCTGGGTCTTTTGTCGTAAGTACAAGCCTAACGGCGAGCTCGACAAGTACAAGGCCCGACTTACGGCAAAGAGGTTTTCTCAAGTCCCCGACATTGACTTTGACGAGACTTTTGCTCCCGTCGGACGCTACACCAAAGCTCGAGCCCTCGTGAGCCTTGTCACACACCACGACTGGGAGCTTGAGCAGATGGATGTAAACAATGCCTTTCTGTACGGTCGGCTGGATGAGGAGATTTACATGGTGAAGCCTCCAGGATTCTCTGACGGCACCAATCAAGTTTGGAGACTGCGAAAGGCCCTCTATGGCCTCAAGGAGTCACCACGGTGCTGGAACCAGGAGATCACCTCCACCCTGGAGAAGGGGGGATATCGCCGGAGCACGGTGGATCCCTCCCTCTTTGTCACTCCACGGTCGGCGCCCTTTGCTGCCATCCTCGTGTACGTCGATGACCTGCTTATTGCGTCCTCGAGTCGCGAAGCTGTGTCAACTGTGAAGTCTCTGTTGCAGTCCATGTACAAGATGAAGGACTTGGGTCCAGCTCATGTGTTTCTTGGTATGGAGCTTGAGCGTGACCGTGCTCATTGCGTTCTGCACGTCCACCAGGCCACGTACGTCAGGAGCCTGAGGGAGCACTTTGCCTCCCTGCTTGAGTCTGTCCCCACTGCCTCAACACCGATGACGCCCGCCGGGCAGAGGTTGTTGAAAACTCTGGACGTGTCAAAACTGGGGGAGACGGTGGACGTGACCGACTACCTATGAGTCATAGGGTCTCTCATGTACCTTGCCACCACCACCAAAGCAGACATAGCCTTTACTGTCAACTTCCTTGCACAGTTCTCACAGTCGCCACGTGCACGGCACATGGAAGCCACACTACGTGTTGTGCGGTATGCACTCTCCACTGCCCGAGTTGGTCTGTGTTACCGAGCGTGGCCGTCAGTGGTCGTTGATGGGTACACCAATAGTGATTGGGTGCATGACACGGATGCACGCAGTCGCACTGGCTATGTCTTCCTTGTTGGTGGGACTGCGATCTCCTAGAAGAGTAGTAAGCAAGGTTGTGTTGCACGCAGCTCCAGTGAGGCAGAGTATGTTGCCCTTGGTGCTGGAACCTGTGAAAGTGTCTGGTTGTGTCCTTTGTTGCAGCAATTGCGTGTTCCCATTCGTTGCATCACCTTGCGTTGCGACAACCAAAGCACAAAGGCTATTGCTGAGAATGATGGCATGCATCACACTCGCACAAAGCATATCAATGTGGAACATCATTTTGTGTGTGAGCGTGTGGCTGTAGGCGATGTTCAGATTGTGTGGGTCGACACCCGACAGCAACGTGTAGACTTCCTCACAAAGGCACTTGGCAGCAATGTCTTCAAGGCAGCAATTCACGCTGTTGGTCTGTTGTGTCCTCGTGATCCTCCTGGTTGATCTGTTGTGTCAGTGCTTGTGTACAGTCTTGTGTCGTGTCACTTCTCGTGACGTCGGTGTAGTGCCTGTTGTGCCATTGTGCAAGTCGGTCGTGGGTCATGGGGGAGTGTTGAGTTTGCGTCAGTACCACACGGTGACCTCTGGCCTCGTTGCACACTCACCTCATTGACGCAGGTGACTAAATTGAAAGAGGCAACCCCTGCTGGCTGCTACGCCGTGGTGGCATGACTTCACACCGAGTCTCACAGCCGGGCATCAGCCGGGCACTAAATCTCACGTGTCTTTGGCTGGTATGCATTTGTGCACACACATTTGCGTCGGGTTCACACCCTGGCCTGTTCTTTGGTATGTCTTCCCTCCAGTGACCTAGTTGACAGGTTGCAACTTTTAGTGGGTAGTTCAGTTCAGTTCAGTGAACTTGGGAGAGAGCGTGCGAGATCGAGCTCGTTGCTCGCTCGCTCGCTCCCCCCCCACCCGACGGCTACCACTTTGTTGCTTGTTACCCGTCGTGTGTGTTTGTTCCTCACTCACTTGATTCTAAACTTCCACGTTAACACCGTCGCTTGCTTGGTGTCTTCCTAGCACTACCCCAGCTGTTGCTTACTTGTCTAGCGCAACAGCTTACACCCGGATGAGCAAGATGGACTTCTTCGAAAACTTCTCAAAGCTTTACAAAGAGAGAGAGATCCTTGAAGAAACTCTTGAAATGCAACTTGGGTCTTCGTTTGACAGTTTTTTTGGGTCATGTCATCAATGGCGGACGAGTCACCATGGATCCGACAAAGGTGGCACAAGTTGCTCATTGGCCGATTCCGACAAACGTTCCAGAAAATTAGGTTTTTCTCTGATTCTCCAATTACTACTGACAATTATTCCGGGACTACGTCTAAGTGTCAGCACCTTTTTCCGACCTCACTTGAAAAGGAAACGATTTCCGATGGGGAAACAAGGGACAAGAAGCGTTCACCGCTTATAAGAACGCTTTGAATTTTGCACCAGCCTTGAAATAAGTCCATCAAACGGTTGACTACGTCATGGCCACAAATGCATTAGACTGAGCCATAGGCGCAATTCTTCTACAAGACCATGGCAACGGCAGACAACGGGTCGCCTACATGTCTTGAAATCTACAAGGACCGGAACTCAACTACGCAGTACACAAGAAGGAGATGTTGGCAGTCGTGCACGCGTTCAAAACATGGCGATGGTATCAGGAGTGTCGCCGATGCATCGTGCGCACCAACCACCATGTGTCAAAGTATTTCAAGACGCAGTCGAATCTCAGTCGACACGAGACGTGATGGATGGAGTTCCTTGAATCCGAGTTTGAGTACAAATTTGTGCACCTGCCAGGCACAGTCAATTCAGCGAATGCACTTAGTCGCTGACTAGATTTTATGGCTGACATGGCAATGCTATAGCTACAGCGAGACCCGTATCTTGAGCAACTGTTCGCACGAAACCATGACCAGCAATAAGAATATGATGAACCGAAATTTTGCTTCGACGCACCCTACTAGCGATGGCGCTGTTGTGATATGAGTTGTTACCGTCAGTTTGTACAGCTTACTCTGTCCACTCGGCCATGTCCATGCTCGTGCAGATCCGTGATGCGACCCCAGCTGGCGTCGGAGCACCGACGGGTGGTGGCTCCATCCACAAGCAGCTGCCAGACGGCTGCCACGACATCTCCGGTGCTTGCTAGGGTGCTCTGCAGTTTTCTGCATACGCTAGATTTTTCCTGGTGGACTGGCTCTCAAGCCTGATTTTCATGTTTTGCGTTGTCTGTCCTCCGATCGATGCCGCACTAGCGTCCGGCTCAAGATTATGCATCTCTAGGTTCAGACGGTGTTGCGTTTGGATGCCTGTGCGCAGAGTTATGGCCAAAACTGTGGTTTTGAGCCGGTTTTAGGAGAAACTGACACTGTTACGTGCATCACCCACAGTGTGCCACTGCAGATGTTAATGTTGTGTGCTTGTCAGTTGTTTTCTCTCCCTAGCCTGTTCCTTGCTTTTTCTTGCACTTGCTAGCTTGCTAGTGCGCGAGCTCACTAGGAAGTGTCGCCACATCAGTAGCAGCAAGGTTAGGAAGCTTCCTAGCAATTCCTCATGGTATCAAAGTAGCGAGACCCCTCTCGCTGAGCTACGTGGCAATGACCCTGCACCGGCAGCAACAATGCAAGCCACCGCCTCCGTTACACCCTTAGACCCGTCGCAGCTGACATTAGCTGCAGCGACATCACCGCGTAGTCGCCAACACCTTAAGAAGAGGAGCTGCGGTAGTGACGAGCTCCATTAACCACGCCGATCAGCAGCATCAGCATCGAGTGGGAGCAACAGCCATATCTGGCTTCCAGCCTGTACACAAGAGAAAAGGAGTAGCAACTCGGAGCAGCAGCCTACAGCAACGAGCAGCAACAGG
This sequence comes from Penium margaritaceum, assembly GCA_023375785.1. Classification (NCBI taxonomy): domain Eukaryota; kingdom Viridiplantae; phylum Streptophyta; class Zygnematophyceae; order Desmidiales; family Peniaceae; genus Penium; species Penium margaritaceum. The sequence continues at coordinate 34,114 of SZWC01011404.1, forward strand.
AGTGCAGCAGCAGAGGCCGAAGTTGCAGCAGCGCAACAATAGCATTGCAGCTGCTCTATCGACATTAGCAACAATGTGAGCAATAGCATTACAGGAGCGGCAGCGGCTACAACAGCGTAGTTGTAGTTGCTGCATTGTTGCTGCCTAGCAGTGCTACGTAGTAGTGCTGCGCTGTTGCGTAGAAATTGAGCAGCATTGCAAAGGCCTGCTTGGCACTGCTCAGGCGTGCGCAGCCCCTGCGTAGCCGCAAGCCGGGGGCAATGAGGTCACCCGCACCAGTCCCGCAGAGTCCGCATGACCTCCAAAAAAGACATCGTTGGCATAAAATACGCCAACGTAAAGAAACCTAGAGTTTTCTCACTGACGTGAAAAACGCTGACGTCATCATCGACTGTGTTGACATCAGTAAATTTGGGGTCAAAACGTCACTTTTTTTAAACATTTCAAATTTTGAAGAGATGATGTGAGCTTCTTATTCGGAGCATTTTCTACGCTGGACCCCATACTAAGCATTGCGATGGCGCCAGTCCGTGACAAGGGCAAAGGGCGAGTTGACCCCTCCTCTTCCTCCTCTTCGGACGTTATGAGTCCGTGGTCATAGTCTCTCGCGATCGACGAGCTTCGTCGGTCGCAGGACGTGATTCGCCGGTAGCAGCAACGGCACTACGACGCGCTAAAGGAGATCATGAAGTTATGACGGGGTTGGAGTTCTTGGGGGCCTCACAACAGCCACCTAGAGGATCTCCTGGAGTTGTACCATCTGCTCAGCTATCTACACCCTACACAACGTCGCGGCCTAAGCACTACTCATCACAGATTGACACGTGGGATAATGTGGAGATAGAGGATGACTCACGTGGGCAACAGCTTCTTGTGTTTGAGGAGCGCATCCGCGAGTTACGACTGGGGTTGTAGCCTGTCACTCCGCCACCTTCTCGCAGTTAGGATTATCCACGTCGTTCAACAGCGTTCACTGTTGGTGGCATTTCCCTCACTGGTGGGCTCCCCATACCTCATCCACCTTCACCTGAGCCTGAGATCGCCCTCCCCACGGAGCGGCGATGGAAGGACTTTGAGACACCTCCACCCCGTTAGCGACGAGGGCTTCGAGTGCTGGTAGACCTTGTTTCAAGTGTGGGCCAATTCTGAGGGTGTCTGGCCGTACTATCATACGCAGTACTAGACCCGCAGCACTCACCAGGACCAGACAGCAACAAGAGGAATGCGCGGTCTCCTTTACGCCATGCCGCGGGAAAGTGGTCGTCTTCCGACCCTTCCTTTGTGAGACTGCGACCGGGAATGTAGCACATTCGCGTCAGGGCTGGGAGCTGGCCTAGGCACTTCTCGCTGCGGAGACCCATGACACGATGGCTACCCGACTCCGTGAGTTTCATTCCCCCCGTTAAGGTCCCGAGCAGTTTGAAGCTGAATACATGAGGCGCGCGATACGTCTTTACACGCGCCTTGGGACCGGTGGCGAGATGCAATTGTGGACACTCGACACCATTATGATGGGAGCGCATTTGGACCACATGAAGCTCTTTACGAGCTTCGACCGAGTGGCTCTCTCTGAGTTGTCGGAGTCACTATAGCTGCTTCCTTAGGCCCATCGCTACTTCATCCAAGCCACATCAGCTCATGAGGCTGCCATCGCCCATTAGCAGAGTCCACATGTTGCAGTAGTCATTGCGACCCCTCCTACGGCCATTCTGTCCTAGCTCACCAGTCCCATCTCCATCGCTTCCTCCTCCTCCTCCTCTACCCCGAGTGGCCACACTGAGGGTGTTGTAGTGGCCACACAAGGGAATAAGGGGCAAAAGTGATGCGGGAAGGGGCAGTAGCAGTAGCAGCAACCGGCGAGTAGTGGCAGTACACATTCTCTCTACTGTTATGAATGTGGAGGTGCTCACCGCGACACAAAGTGTGAGCAGCCCTTTGACTTGATTCGGATCATGCGCGGCCTTCAAGGAGCACACACGCAATGGATTTCCTTGAGTGTCACACGGACACATGCGCTGCGACCACATCTAAAGCAGACGCATCTGTTTGACCAGGCAGGAGCGGTGATGTGGATCCACGGGATCGCACGATCGTGGGGCTTTGTCAGTTGTTGTTGCTTCAAACTCAGGGAGGTGCGAGTGTGTTGTTATAGCCGAGTGGTCCCACGACAACTTGTTTTACTACGTCTATTGCCCGTGATGATGCTTGGTGGGGCTTAGTTGGCTTGCGATGAGGATGAACCTAACAGTACTGATTGGCTTGACGAGTCACAGATCCGTTGTGTTCATTGTTGTCCAAAGTCCTTCGGTGAGTGTCGTACCACCCATCACATGACCTGTCATTGTAGTGACTTTGTTGTGCTTGGTCTCGTTGCGTCCGTTCAGTCCGTTTGCACAAGGTCTGGTCTGTCGTTGCCTTTGCAAGGAGATGGGGTAGTGGGATTTGATGGGCCGTCTGACCCCTTGTACATTTCTGATGTGTTCTTTGTTCTGCTCTTGAGCTTAGTTTGCTCTGTGTTCATGCATGCACCAGGATGGGTCTTATTGTTGAGCACTCTGATGACTCACCCAAAGTGACTTCTCTCGACACACGCGCTATTGTGCTATGTGCCTTTGTTGTTGATGACATGTAACGGGTGTCTCCTTGCATTCTCTCTGTTTCTTCTCCCCTCTCTCTTTTGTGTGTGTGTTTCTCACTAGTGTTCTCTCCCTTCAGCACCAGGGCTTGTTGCATCGACGCCTCTGTCATGCAAGCTCGGACACTAAGTTTAAGCTCATTCAAACTCAGCCCGTCCTCGGTCTTGACGTAGCTTCTTTTGAGAAGCCGTCCAAGATTGACTGTCTTTTTTGGATTAAGGTAAGATGCATCGCTCCTCTTGCCCTGACTCCTCCTCCTGGGCACTACGCTCACTAGACTTGGTCCGCTCGGACCTTTTCAGTCCTCTCCTTGATAAATCCCTCTCTGATCGGGGTAGATATGTTCTCACCTTAAACGATGACTTCACCTGGATGCTGTGGATCTACATCGTCCACCACAAGAGCGATTCGGCACTGGCGGTCCGCCTGTGGCTTGTGATGGGTGAGCGTCAGTCTCGTCACACCCTGTGCACGTTCCGCTTGGATCGTGATGGCGGGTTCTTAGGCGAGATGGATGCCTACTTTGCCGAGCACGGT
>SZWC01011404.1:68118-90451 GCA_023375785.1 Penium margaritaceum
GTTTGCCGTCAACCTCCTCGCTCAGTTCTCGCAGGCTCCACGTGCGAGAGCTCTTCAGGCGGCTGTGCGAGTGGTACGGTACGTGGTCTCCACGCCGTATCTCGGACTCTGCTTTCGTCGGCAGTGTCTGGTGGTCCTTGACGGCTACACCGACAGCGACAGGGCTTGGAGTCCTGACGGGCGCAGTCGCACTGGCTACGTGTTTCTGCTCGGTGGTACCGCTTTGTCTTGGCGAAGCGGGAAGCAGGGCTGCATCGCACGTAACTCGTCGGAGGCAGAGTATGTGGCTTTGGGGGCAGGGGCTGGTGAGGCAGTTTGGCTGCAACGCTTGTTTCTTGAGCTTGGGCAGTCAGTACCCGCCATTGTGCTGCGTTGCGACAACCAGAGTGCTCTCGCCATTTCAGAGAACTCTGGTGTTTTTCATGCTCACACAAAGCACATTGCGGTTGAGCATCACTTCGTTCGTGATCTCGTGGAGCAACGCGTCATTTCCATCCTTGCTGTGCCTTCTACGTCTTGCAGGCGGCTTTCGGCGGACTGGGCAAGGCCCATTTGCATGTTTTTGCATTGTATACTCGCTGTCAGTCGATGGATGTATGCATGTGACCAGTCGCTGCATCTGTCTTTTGTATCTGCACGTCTAGGTTCAGACGACGTAGGATTCTGACATGTGTGCGCAGAGATACGGCCAAAATAGTGGTTTTGGGCCGGTTTTTGGACAACTCTTGGACTGCCGCGCGCGACACCCGCCGTGCGCCGCGGCAGGTATTTATGCCCTGGACCTGTCAGTTGTAATTTCTCTCTGCATATGCTATATTGAAGCATTCTGACACTATGTCTTGTGTCTCCTAGCCAAACCCTCGCCGTTGTGTGTACGATCTGTGACTATCGTCACCGTCTGACCAGGCACTGACGCCCGGTCAACGGCTGTGTTGCTAGGAAGCTTCTACGCACCTTCTCATGGTATCAGAGCAGTGAGACAGTTTTCACTGAGCTGTACAACAGAGACGCAGCAGAGTAGCAGCAGTGAGAGTCACCGCTGCAGCAGAGCTTCTGGGACCTGTTGGAGACGACCGGTCGCCGTCAACGTACTCCACCCACCACGTGAGATTGCAGCTGCTGGGGCAGGAGTAGCGGCGTGTACCGCCACGCAGAGGTGTGTGGCGGCTGCGGTGTGTGCAGCCGCCCACCCACAGCCGCAGTAGCAGATCAGCAGCAGCAGAGGTGGCGGCAGCAGCAGCGCAGCAGCAGCGGCCGCCGCAGCAGTGTGGCAGCAGCGGCGGCAGCAGCAGCGCAGCAGCAGCATCGGCAGCAGCAGCGCAGCAGCGGCAGCGGCACAGCAGCAGCAGCGGCAGTCGCGGCGTCAACAGCAGCGCAACAGTGGCAGCAGCATCAGCGCGCGGCGGCGGCAGCCAGCAGTAGCGAACGGCGGCGGCAGCCAGCAGCAGCTGCAGCGCACAGCAGCAACCGCCGCGCGCAGCAGTAGCCGCCGCGCGCAGCAGCAGCAGTAGCAGCAGCGCAGCTGTTGCTGCCACCGCTGCACATGCAGCTACGCAGCTGCTACTGCAGCTGACAGCACAGCTGCAGCAGCAGCTGGGCGAAGCTGCCGCGCGCCACCGCGAAGCGGCAGAATCGTGACAAAGAAAAAAAAAGAAAAATAAAGGGAGGAGACGAGCTGACGTCAGTATTTTTGATTGCTGACGTCATCAGGTCGTGCTGACGTCAGCAACCACTTGCTGACGTCAGCATTACATTTAGCCAAATTTTCACCCGGAAAGTCAAAAGTTGCTAGCGTTTCAACTCTCCAAGAAACGCAGACAGTTTTGAAATCCGGCAAACTTGACATGTCGTCCCATAGTGAGCGACGACATGAGTTTGCCCGACGACAAGGACAAGGGACTAGGTGATCCCTCCTCCTCTTCTTCAGGGGTATTGAGCCCTCGCTCGCATGCCATTGAGGACCTGCGCAGCCAGCAGGAGGAGATGCGTCGTCTACAACGAGAGCAGACTGACGCGATCCGCACGCTGACTGAGCTCCTGCGCGCTCAATCCACGGTTCCTTCGCGGATTTTTGAGGGAGCTGCCGGTGTTGCGGCCTCCACCCAGCACTTGGCTCAGCTGCCCGTGACAGGTGCTCCGCCTGCTTCACCTCCCGGTGTGGTTTCCCCACCACCTGCGAACCTCCTTGATGACGAGCCATTCATGCGAGGCTTCGAGGATGACTCCCAGGAGCGGGAGATTCGTCTCCTACAGGAGCGCCTCCGTCAGCTGCAGACGGGTATCCGACCTCCACCAGTGTCCCCGATACGACCATCATCTGACTTCCCCGGTGATCACCCCCTTCCAGGAGTTTTCCACGTCTCTTGCCCTCCTCAGCCTGCGGTTGCTCTCCCCACGGAGCGGCAGTCAAAGGACTTTGAGGCACCACCTCCACGGTACATCAGCGAGGATGGATTTGACTGCTGCGAGATCCTGTTTCAGGTGTGGGCCACTTCCGAGGGAGTGTGGCCTTACTGCCAGAGCCCATACCAGTCTATAGATCCAGCACAGGTGTTGACAGCAGCCCGGGCCATGCGATGCCTTCTGTACGCAATGCCACGCGAGACTGTCGTCGACTTCCGCCCTTTCCTCGGTGAGGTAGGCACAGGCACCGGAGCAGATCCTCGTGGAGGCTGGGATCTGGCGTTGTCCCTACTGGCCGCAGAGACGCACGCTACGCGTGCGGCACACATTCGTGCTTTTCACTGGCTCCGTCAGGGAGCAGCGGAGCCTGCGGCAGATTAATGGCGACGTGCCATGCGTGTTTACACGCATCTGGGGACCTCAGGGGGCACACAGTTGTTGGCACTTCGGACGATCATGCTTGGAATTCGCCTGGAGTACACCGACATCGTCACACGGTACAGTGACACTGCTCTTGAGCCTTTCTCAGCCACTCTACAGCTGCTCCCTTGGGCTCATCAGCTCTTCCTCCAGGTGACGTCGGCCCGCGAGGCAGCAGTAGCACATCAGGAGACTTCCCTCGCTGTAGCAGTCCTCGCCTCACCACCATCTTCCCTCCTGCAGTCACCCTCATCTACCTCCATCACGACCTCATCTTCCGCCTCCTCTTCGACCCCGTCTACACCCACGCAGACGCAGGGCGTTGCAGCAGCTGCCCAGGGGAAGAAGAAGAATAGGAAGCACGGATCGGGTCAGCAGCAGTCGTCATCCAGTGGTAGCATTGGCCGTTCCGTACACTGCTACCACTGTGGAGATACCCATCGCTACACCGAGTGCCAGCAGCCGCTTGACTGGGAGCGCATCACTCGCGGACTTCAGGCTGCCCATGCTGCTTGCACCGCGTCCGGCATGTCGCTCGCACACTCCTCTGGACGCGCGGCGACCACAACTGCAGCTATTCCTGTGTCCTCACTAGCGAGTAGCAGTGATCCAGACCCACGTGACCGCACCATCGTTGAGCTTTGTCATCTTCTGGCACTTCGCTTTCAGGGAGGTGCGAGTGTGTTGTCATCGTCGAGTGGGTCACAGACTGCTTGTTCGTCTGTTCTCGTGACTCATGATGACACGTGTGGGGGAGCACAGTCCGCATGTGATGATGTTGGGCCTGAGTGCACTGACTGGATTCATGAGTCTCACCTTCGTGATGTACGTCGTTCCTTCCCACTGATGGCTCAGCGTCCCTCTGATGCCGAGTGTTCCATTGCTTGTTGTACAGTGACGTCCACCAGTCGTGACTCCGGTTGCACTTGGATCATCGATTCCGGTGCCACCCTCCATATGACGTGTCGTTGTAGTGACTTTGTGGTACTTGGTCCTGTCACGACTGTCCGTTCTGTTCGTACAGGCTCTGGTCAGTCCTTACCGGTCCACGGTGGCGGGGTTGTATGCTTTTGTTGGTCCGTCTGGCCCCCTGTATCTCTTTGACGTGCTGTTTGTGCCTGATCTTGAGCTCAGTCTGCTGTCTGTCCGTGCCTGCACTTTGATGGGTCTCTCCGTTGAGCATACCGCTGATTCAGCAACAGTGACTGCTCTTCACACCCGTGGCATTGTCCTGCGTGCTTCAATCGTCGATGATTTGTATCACATTGCAGCCTCGAGGAGACCACGTTTGTTGTTCGTGTGGTGTATGCAGTGTTTTCTCCCCGTTGACTTGTTTGGGTTTAGCGGGGGTGACGGGGTCTGATGCGGCTAGCTGCCGGCGACCCTACTTAAGCCTGCTAGGGGCTCATTTGTAAACTCTCCTTGTTCTTTTACATTCAACGTTCCATTCTTAGCCAAATTCTTGCCATCTTGCATTGCACTCACACACATAGCTCATGTTCATTTTTGCATGGGCCTGCTCGCCCTAAAATATTTCCAATTTGGTATCAGATTACAAGGGGGCGTGTTAGCAAGAGAGGCGGAGAGAACGAGAGAGAACGCGCCACGTGGCGCCACATCGGTAGCAGCGTGAGGGAGTGCAAAGCGACTGCATGTGAACACCACAGGGATGGTGGGTCATGCACAGCTGCATTAGTGGCGGCGGCGGCCATAGCAGTATCAGCAGCAGACGAAGCAACAGCGGCAGTTGTAGTGTTGCGCAGCAGGAGCAGTGTCGTGAGAGCAACCGCTCACAGCAACGGCAACAACAGCAGTAGTAGGAGCAATGGCGGCCATCGCTGGCATTTGCAACAGCTGCACAGGTAACAGCAGCAATAGGGGCAGCCGTTGTGTCGTGCTGATGCAGCAACAAAAGCAGCTGTACCATCGCATCAGCCGCTACAACAGTGGCGACAGCAGCAGCAGCAGCAGCCATTGTAGCAGTGGCGTCAGCAGCGTGCAGTAGCGACTACAGCAGGAGCAGCATACAGCAACAACAGGAGCGACAAAAGCAACAAGCAGTAGCGGCGGCAATAGCAAGCAACAACAACAATAGTAACAGAGGCAGCAGTAGCAACAGTGACGGCAGCAGCAAGCAACAACAATAGGTGCTGCTGCGCAAAGTAGCAGCAGTAGCAGCAGCGGAAGGAGCAGGAGCAACCGCAGCAGCTGCACCCGCCGTTGCAACTGCTGCTACAAGAGGGCCTCGCAGCCCTCCTCCGAGGGTTCCCTCTCAGAGGGACCCCCTCGAGCCCCCACAAAGAGGCCCCTCAGAGTGGGCCCGTTGGCCGTTCGAGCCCCCCTCCCTCCTCTCGAAGGGGCCCTCAGAGGGCCCTGTCGAGCCCCCTTCGAGGGGCTCCTCAGAGGGGTCCGTCGGTCCCGTCCTCCCCAACGGCCGACGGACGGAGGGAGGGGCGGACCCCCATCCCTCCCCCCCCCTCCTCTCCCTCTCACTCACTCACTTGCTCATTTCTCACTCGCTTTTTTTGTAGCATGCGAGCAGGGAGCGAAGGGCGGCGATCTGAAATCGCCCCCTCTTTTTTCTTATCCTCCTCCCCCCAATCCTGACCTGCCCCCTTTCTAGGGGGCACTCCAGAATCGGGTGACGGGAAAACCTGGGGTTGAGGAAGAAGATGAAAAAAAAAAGAGGACGGGGGTTGGGGCGAGAAGAGGGGAGAACAAGAGGCAGAATAAAAAAAGGTGGCGGGTGAGGGCAACGAAAAAAAGGGGGGCTGAGGGCAAGAGAAAAAAATCGTACAACTACTACCGTCGCAACAGTAGCGGCCTTTGTAACAGTAATAACAGTGGCGGGCAGAGTTGAAAGGACTACATAGTGAGGTGGCTGCAACAACGCTTGGAGTTGCGCCTTCCCAGCCGACAACTGATTGTGTTTCGGCGGCGATCTCTATTTTGAGGCGCATCGTGGACAAATGTCTCCCTCAGGCCCGTGGATTGGTGCGCGCCGTTCACTCCGTAGGATCGACGGCGGATTCGAGTCTGTCATCTCCGAAGGCTGGGTTGTTTACCGCTTGGAGGAGCAGGAACACTCGCAGTCGCCACTTCTTCTGTTCTTTGAGCAGTCTTCACTCCATTAGTGGCAGCAATGTTCGTAGCCGTAGCTTGTCAGACTCCAGTCTCCGGGCGTATTGTGGTGGTGCAGCTCGTCTTGTCTGGTCACATTTGCTGACCCCGACGCTGTGAATTTCAGGAGTGATAATACCTACTGCTCTCATTCTCTCCCGTGGCTTGGTGTTTACCACTGGGAGTAGGTGCCCTCGGCACCTATCCATCGTCCAGCGCTCTAGATGAGTGTGCAGAAATTTGAGCAAGCTTCTTGCACGTTCGCCTACTGTAACTGTGGTGATGGACGTCATGGTTGGCGTCGTTGCTGGACGCGCCCTCGCGGCTGGCATCCACCTTGGCTTTCGCCTCGTCCGAGCATGCGTCCTCCACAGCATGCGGATCTGCCAGCGTTGGTAGATCCCTTAGCTGGACCTGTGGCAACCATATTCGCTGAGATCCACGGCCCGAGGTAGATGGTGCAGCGGCTTTGTGACCTCGTCGTCACCGAGCGTGCTTCTGCTACCGGTTTGTCGATGGCCTTCTTGATCTCATCTCCTTCATCCTCTCCTCCTTCCTCATCCGATGGTATCCCTTCAGCTCCACTTGTCGGCTAGTCCCAGGCTGCCACCATCCTTTCGATCATCCACTCTCTTGCGACCACGACACCACCGCACGATGACATGCTTTCATGTAGTCGTTACGGTCGTGTGTCCCCACGGCGGCACCGTCAGCGCTCCGCATGCCATGCTCGCGCCGGTTTTGATACATCATCTACCTCCTCGGCTTCCATTGCTGTACCTGTCGAGGGTGAGTGCGGTCACCGCGCATTGTCTGTTGTGTACATAGCGTCAGGGTCCGCACTCGCGCCGGGTCGTGGCGCCCGAGCGTCAGCTCAGGCAGATTCAGACGATACGGCGACAGCACATGACGTGGAGTCCGATCCTGACATTGCGACTATGATGGAGACTTGCGTGTCATCGAGCTCCACATTCTGGCTGGATCTAGATCTTCCGTAACAACAGGTTACGTCAGGAGGAGAGCAGGTGCGGCATCACTGTCTAGTTCCACTCACGGCTCGGACCGGTGGCGGCCCGTCGGTGGCACAGGAGTCCCGTATAGATTGGGATGCGTATGCCGGACTTTTGGGGGAGAGTGTGCAGCAGACTCACACCAGTCCGTCGGAGGTTGGAGTGTTTGGGACGTGCATGTCATTGAGGTCAACATCTATGCTGCAGCACGAGCCGGACGTTCTGTAGAAGTAGGTTGCATCAAGAGGAGTGTAGGTCCCGCATGCCTGGACGGTGCCACTCGTGACTCTGACCGGTAGCGGCCTAGCTGTGGCACAGGAGTATCGTGTGGATTGGAATGCCCCATACGGATTTTCGGGGGTGTTGGCATACAAGACCCACACCAGTACGACAGCGGCCATAGCGTATGAGCAGAATCGGCCGGCTGGTCCTTTAGAGGTTGAGGCATTCTTGAGAGCAGCAGTTCTGAGAGATGTCACGAGGACATGTGCTGTAGTAGACAAAGCAGGCTCCACCGTGTCATCTGCACCTCTTGAGGACCAGCTTCGGCATGAGGAGTCGCCCATGTTTCTGGAGTCTATAGGGTCCCGTACACACGACGACACAATGGCACACATGATGGAGTCAAATGATGGTCCTCACTCCATTATCGAGCAGGTGGCAGCAACCAGCCTTCCCGGCGAGACGGTGCGTGAGCGCCAGCTGCGCTTGCTGATCGCCTTGATGGACATTGTTGAGTCAAAGTGTTGCACACCTGTGTCCACTACGAAGGCAGGAGGATAGTGGAGTAGATCTGTGTATGCGGATGGAGTCACCTTCTCAGCAGGAGTTGAGTTTTGCCCTCTGTTGGTGACCCTGCTGATCACATCGTCGTTGAGAGTGGCAGTACCTGTAGGGACGACATTTCCACATGCTCCACGGAGTCCGAAAACTCCTCCTTCTCCTTCTCTCTCGGCATGCGACTGCTCATTCCCCCTCGTATGACAGACACGAGCTGTTGTGTGGATACGACACCTACAACTGCATCCGATGTTCTAACGTCTCAAGTCATTGCGAGTTCCGTTGATCCACAGGTGGATACATCAGCACCAGATCCATCGTCTTCAACAGCAAGGATGCAGATGGAGCTGTACTCATGAGTTCTGCAGATTGTATGTGCAGCATCTAGTGAGGCAGAGTTCATCCTACGCAAGGCAGACATGGAGTACCTCCACATGTCCGTGGCAGATTACACTGACCTGTAGGAGCGTGTAGTGATGCTGCAGCGAAAGGTGATGGCAACGCGTGAGCGATTTTCAGAGGAGGGGAGCATTACTATTATTGGCACGAGCTTTACGCCACCATCATATGACACACCCACAGTCGGAGAGGATCTTGTACCTACTCTGAGTATGACGTTAGCTGGAGACACTACCATAGGAGAGCTGAGCGTGCCTTCTGTTTCTGCCATCATCGTTCCTGTCGACTCCGTCATTGCTCCTCGTTCTGCTGTTGCCATCACGCACCTTCATCGACCCGACTCAGCTACTTCATCGTCACCTTCGTCCATGAGTGGTGACCGGGTTTGTCGCTTTAGCCCTCATCCTCTGGCCATACACCCTTGGGCCTCAGGGGGCTCTATCCCACATCGGAGGCCAGCTCCACCACTTCATCCATGCTCGCGTGCTTCTTGCCCATTCCCTTTCCTCCGGCGTACAGAGATGCATCGCGGTAGAGCAGAGAGAGGAGAGACTGTGAATTGGGACCCTTGGCAGTCACGCGAGGGCTGGTACACTCCAGGTGATGCAGCAACAACGTGAGGAGTCGTAGCCGGAGACACCACTTTGTCTTTGAGGCTAGGAGCCGACTCGTACATGACAGGGGGAGTTATCTCTGCATGATGGAGAGACCACATGATTCATCGCCCAGGATCTGTTCAGTTACGACATCAGTATCTCCATCGAGGACATCGCTGCCAGGTTCATCTGCCCAAGGGGAGTGTTGTCTGGACCTCGACCCGGCGTCGCGTCATGGGAGATGCATGGCAAGGGGTCCATGCTCTGCTATGAGCATACTACAGCCGCACTCTGTTGGTTGAGACCCGGACACATGGTCGGTTGCACCAATGTCACAAGGAGACCATATGGGCGTGTGTCTTGGTGTGTGGCCATATTGCGTGTGGCATGCATACCAGCTGGTTTGCTCATAATGGTCGAGACCCGGACAGGTGGTGAGGTACACCCATGTTACGAGGAGACCCCCTATGATCCTATGTGTTGATTGATAATGCTATTGTGGTCGGCACAAAGATACCTGTTAGATTGCTTGTAGTGGGTGAGACCCGGGCATTGGTACCGCCAGTGTCATGAGGAGACCCTCTTGCCACCTGACATCTGTATTGTGTGCATTACACTGGTTTGTGTGCGTGTGCATGACTCTTCTTATGGTCTAGACCTGGACACTTGGTATGATGTGCCAGTGTCGTGAGGAGACCTTAGATGCACATCAGTTGTATATGTGTGTGTGGTTGACTGGTGCACATTGTGGTTTGGCATACGTTGTTGTTCCATGCCTTCGTTTATTTGTTGTGGCGTGGATGGCTATGTTAGCCAGGGGGACAATTCATTTGTGTGGCTTCCACCTGTCACGACTGATGCCGATGGATTATCCATATACCCACATTGGTGGTATATGGTAGAGGAGGGCGTGACGACACGACGGGCCACCGAGACTTCTTCAGCACCAACGACAGCGCCGGCTAGACGCGGTCGATGCGTTCCGGCAGCCCTATGGGCTTGTCGGGAGGTAGGAGAGTTTTCTCGGTTGGTTGAGACCCGCGCACCCGATGGACTGTACCGGTGCGACGAGGAGACTCGATGGTTGTGGTAGGTCTTCCGATGTTTGGAAAGCCATCTTGGATGTCTCGACGCTGATTTCGAGTTTTTCTAGCACTGCTCGTATTTTCCCGGTGGTCGAGACCCGGGCCCTCGGAGAGCTGTTCCGGTGCCTTGAGGAGACCACATTTGTTGTTCTTGTGGTGTGCATGGTGTTTCTCCCCGCTGACTTGTTTGGGATCAGCGGGGGTGACGGGGCCCGATGCGGCTAGCTGCCGGCGCCCCTACATAAGCCCGTTAGGGGCTCATTTGTAAACTCTCCTTGTTCTTTTACATTCAGCGTTCCAAACTTAGCCAAATTCTTGCCGTCTTGCATTGCACTCATACACAGAGCTCATGTTCGTTTTTGCATGGGCCTGCATGCCCTAAAGTATTTCGAATTCTCTCATTGTGTTTGAGAAAACTGCCAATGTGTTGGAGTTGTGTTGGCCACTCAGATCTCGATTCCCTCTTGTCTCACTCCTCATGGAATACACATACACAGATAAAGTGACCTTAGCCATACCCAGGGAGACGTTGCCAGTGCGCGCCCTTGCAATTGACTCAAGTCGCATCAAGCTATGGACAAGCTACACAGGAGTGCCTGTAGGCACAAGAATGGCCAACACTGAAATATCTTGCCATGTTGTGGTACATTCTAGGGATCGTATACTCTCACTGCCGATTCCCGCATCATGTTTACTTGCCTCTGGGTGTGTTGGGGAGCTGCATTTTGTCTCGGTTGCTGATCCTTAGGGGGCCACGGTGTTGGTTTCTAGCTGTACATTGGTGACAAGGCATCCTCGATTAATTATGAGAGGTCGGGTTCGACTCTTGGTGGCAGTGTTCGCTCACTCGAGTACCTTCTTGGTGTGGGTGCGCACTCACCGGGGATTAGACTCTTGCTCTCCAACTCTAGCCTTTTTTCTCTGTTGTGACGAGCATCTTTCTAAGGCAAGTGTTACCACATCCATGGCGTGTGACACGCTCTAGCACACTCTTGCTCGTTCACATTGATGCACAAGCAAGCCAATATAGTAGCTTCTGGTATTAGAGCACGTGAGAGACCACTCTCACCCTCCGTCCATTCTCGGCATGTGGGAGTCCCCCCACCATCACGCCATCGTGCTCACCCGGTGCGGCCTCTGGTGCCGCATAGAGTTGGAGGTAGCAGTGCCTCCCACCTCGGCTAGTGACTCTGCACCGACACTCCGTGTCTACACTGGTGTCTACCGCACACTACAGCACTCACGATCAGCATCTTCCGGCAGACGTGCACAGCGCATCCGTGATCGTCTTGCGTTTGCACCTCTGCTCATTCTTTGATCTCTTGTCACTGTCCGTCTGGACAACAACATGTAGTCTCACTATTGCAGTGGTCTCTTGCTGACACTCTCTACTTAGCAACAACTACGGGCAAACGCCCCACTCCTTTGGCGTTAGTTTGTATCTTCCTTCACATTTGTGGCTGCACCTACAGCCAAGCCATCTGCCACACTCGATTCCCCACCTTCGGACGCCCCACTTGACGTCAAACTTGACTCACCCCGCACGGCAACACACATTACAAAGCGTGCTCGGTGGAAGGGCCAGTGGAAGTTTGACCAGCTCCCACACAACGACGACACCGACACGCCCCTGTGGATGCGTATGCTGGACCCTAATTACTGGCGCGGTGACCTTGCTGATGCGGCTGAAGCGATAGATTGACTGCCAGGTGTACACCGCCGATGACCTTCCACCTCCTCCACCTCATCCCTCAGGTATGCAACCACCCGAGGCAGCCCCTACCTCCACTTCTCCACCTGACTCTAGTCCCACTCCTGGACCTGCCGCCGCAGACACCGCCGATCCATCTGTGGCACGTGAGCTACATGGTGTCATCCATTTTCTACCCATCCACACCGACTCCATCAGCTTGGCCGGCGTTGTCTTGGATGCTGCAGCTGGTGCGGCATCCCCCTTTTCCACCACGGCACGTGCCAGTAGGACTCCAACAGAAATTGTAGTGGGCAGAGTGGATGAGGCATACGCACACGCAACAACATCATTGACTCGCTCCCTGCCGCAGTCGCCAAGATTGCCACACAGATCACGACAACAGCTGCTGCTATCGCCACTGCCGTAGCCTCTGCTGTTGACAAAACTACCAGGGCCATTGGCTCCATTCGGGCTTCCACTGCAGCAGTAGTCTTGACCCCTACAGGTGCACCTTGCAGATTCACCCATCACGTCACCTTTGTAGCCGTAGTAGTGGCGGGTGCCACCGTTACAGGCCTCCTCTACCTTGCTGTGACCATCTCTTCTTTGTTGGCCATCTTGTTCTCTTCGGCGGCTGCGGTGGTACCACCTCTCTTCTCACTGCTCCCACATCGCTAGGTTGGTGAGCGTATACTCCTTCTCTCTTCTCTTCCCACTCTTTCACATCTTGCATTGACAGCTCCATGTTCTGCACCATGCCTGCACCCAAGGAAACCATTGAGGCCTTGCAAGCTGCTCTTAGTGAGGCACAGGCTGTACGTTGTAGAGTAGAAGAAGAGCTTCAACGTGGAGTAGAAGCGAACCAGGAACTGGCCCCAACTGTGGCCAATTCAGTCATAGACCGACTGTGGGCCATGCCTACTATTGCTGGACTTCTCTCCTCGGATGAGACCGACTCAACAGCGTCCTTTGTACCTCCCCATGCTGCAGTCAACTCAACCGCTCCCGCTCTTTTAGCTACTACCCTTGCTCAGGTGCTCCTTCCTGCTAGACAGAAAGACTTTGAGAGTGCACCACCTGAGTTCACATCCAAACTCACCTTCTCCTCTTGGGTGACCCGCTTTAGTGCATGGACACAGGACAAGCTGCCGTTGAAGTACTACTCATCGGCCAATCAAACCTTTGTTCCCCAACCTATAGAGACCACCCGGGGTTTCTGTGCCCTCATGAATGCCGGGCCTGAGGGCCTGCTCGACGACGTTGGTACGTACAATGCTGATCCGGCACACGGCACACACACGCATCGTGGTGAGGTCGTGGCACATGAGGGTGCCCTAGGCCGCCATCGTGGTGAAGACGTCCCGGGAGTAGTGGACAAAGACATTGGCAAAGATGTTGGTGGCCGCGCCCTTGATGGTCAGGAGTGCAGAGAGAGGGGGTGGAGCGGCGTTGACTAGGCGGCGGAGGATGTCCTCTGCCCGTTGCCAATAGGATCTGACTGACTTCGTCTCCCCCATGTGGAGGGAGTTGAACTCCCAAAGTAGGCGGCTGGTCTTGGCTTTGATGGAGAGACGATGCAGGCGTGAGAATGTGCCATGCAGTGGCGGGGTGTGGAGTCCCGCCGGTGGTAAAGTCTCCAAGGAAGGGCTGAAGAGCGAGGAGTGCAGCTGGAGGGGCGACGGGGACGAGGACACACACGGTGCGACCTGCATCGTACAACTGGTCAGCCTGGAGCGGCAGGGGCCGAGAATCAAAGTCCTTTGACTTGTGGCTGGAACCTTGAGTGGGGCCGAGGATAGAAAACACAGTCTGAAGTTGGTGCTGGGTGTGCTGCTATGCTAAGTACTGCGTGGCGGCAGAGACAACAGGACTAGCATGCCTGGATGGAAGGAAGGGCAGTGGGATGCTAGTATGGCTTTGCGGTGTCAGCGGCTGTAGTGCGCAAGGTACTGCATCAGAGCTACGAGCTATTGGGCTACAGGATCTCTCGAGCCAGCGTGGCCGGTGACAAAGCCTGCGGGTTGTTGGTGTTGTCGTTGTTGCTGCTGTTGGTGCTGCTGCTATTGCTGTTGCTGATGGTGGTGGTGGTGGTGCTGCTGCAAGGGCAGTGGCAGCTGCTGCTGCTGTTGCAATTGCATTTGCTACTGCTGCTGCTGCTGCTGCTGCTACTCCTATAGTAGAGGTTGCTGCTTTTGTAGCTGCTTTTTTTGCTGTTGTAGCGGCTGCTACTCCTATAGCATCAGCTTCTCCTGTTGTTGCTGCTGTTCTTGCAGCTACTGCAGCTACTACAAGAAGGGGTGGCCAGTGGGTCCTCCAACAAAGGAGGATCCCTCCCCATTGGGGCTTTGTTGCAGCCGCAGCTGCTTCTTCGGCTGCTGTAGCTGGCTGCTATGGCAGCCGCCACTGCACTATTGCTGCTGCTGAGGCTCCTGCAGTGCGAGGTGCCGCTGTCGCTACGACAGCAGCAACAAGGGAAGGAGGGAAGAAAGGGAGACAAGGGAATTCCCTTGTCTAGCACCGTCGCCGCGTGCGTCGGTGCCGTCACAGCGTCTCACGTCGGTTCTCCAATTCAGTCATAGAGCGCCTGTGAGCCATGCCTACTATTGCTGCAGTTCTCCCCTCTGACCAGACTGACTCAACAGAGTCCTATGTACCTCCCCATGTTACAGTCAAATCCACCGGTCCCGCTCTTTCAGCTGTTGTTCTTGCTCAGGTGCTCCTTTTTGAAAAGTTGCCCGTCCGCATGCCTAAGTGCGGCGCCGGGAGGCGCCAACGAGCCTCCAGAAAGAGGAAAACACGCGCCGGCGGATCTAGCGGCGAAATGATTGCTCGGATACTAATCATTGCCCCTTACAGTTAACAAGTGGCTGAATCTGGTGGAAGTTGTTTCACCAGAATCCGACAAGTATCGAGGGAGATATGGCTTTCCAAAGACAGGGTGTGCGCAACAGCTCTGGGAGACGGCTGCGACTCGATTTCGGGTGGATTTTTTATCGGACCGAGTAACAAAAGCACCATCTAGATAAATTGCTCCATAAGGTCTGTCAAGGCGTCCGGTGGATAATCCACCGGATCCTGTAGTGTGGTTTGCTACTGAGAGACAGCCAAAAACCTGGCTCGGCGTCCAAAACTCAGAAGTACGTTTTAATACTTGGGGACTTATTCAAAATCCTAGAGGTCCGCGGACAGGTTCCAAACCTCGTCACACCCCATCACCAAACTCGACCCGAAAGTGTGGAAGATGCGTGGAGAAAGTGCAGGGGATCTCTACACCACGTGCAATGGGATCTGCGCCTTGGTAAAGGCGCTTCGCACGTGAAGAAAGGCGCCACGGCGTGTGCGGACCATTGAAGCGTTAGGCGTTTCTATGGTGGGTGAGACCTGGGTTTTGGCAAGCATAACTTAGGCTACGCTTGGCGGAATCGCGCACGGTTTGGTGCGTTGAAAAGCTCATGACTGGCCCTACAAATGTCTTGATCATGTCTATGTTTTAAGAAAAAGCAAAATCACATTATTCCCTTCGCAAAATTGACTGTCTCTTAATTCCTACTCACATAGCGTGAGACGACCAGAAAGCTCACGCTTAGTCTCAGATTTTCCCAAAACAGAAGAAGTGAACCACTAAAGACAATCAGATGAATGTCAGGAACGCACCATGCGGACTCCTCCTGACAAAAGGTTATGGGCCCATGGTTTTGATCGTCTCCAACCTTCACGTCTTCCACATCGCACGAGATCATCATCTTGGACGTCGTCATGAAGTTCTAAGAATCCGTCGGAATAGAAGCTGTGGAAATGGCACAAAAGGAGATGCAACCCATTCAAAAGTATGCGGGTGGCCTGGGCTTTGGGCTGTGGAGGTGGCAGTTTGAGCTGCACCTCACGCATAAGGGGATACTGGATGTCATGTTTGGAAAAGAGGTGCTCAGAGAGGCGACTGTTGCTGACGCGGAGAAGCAGGCCTTCGAGAAGAAGAACACAAAGGCACTCATGCTCCTCGTGTGCAAGACAGCCGAGTCACAGTGGGGCTACTTCCAAGGCTCCAAGCTGGCAGCCAAAGCTTGGCAAACGCTTTGCGCCATCCACCAATCCAAGTCACTTGCGAACAAAATCTTTGCGATGAAGCGGCTCCTCATGGTGAGAATCGAGGAGGGAGATGATGTCATCTCCGCCATGCAGCAGATTGAGTCCCTTGCCTCGCAATGCAATGACGTTGGGTGGAAGATCGACATGCAACTGCAGGCGATGGACCTCCTCATGGCCCTACCTGACAATTGGAGTCCACTCATCACCGTTCTTGGAGGATGGTCGGAGGACAAGCTCACCTATGGCGCGGTCGCAGAGTACATCCACAACGAGGTGCATCGACGGAGCTGCGGGGAGTCCTCGTCTTCCTCATCCTCGGCCCTCGTCACCAAAACTCGTGGTGACAAAAGCAGGGGTAGAGGAAGTAGCAGAAAGGGCGGTAGCAAGAAGGGCGCCAAGAAAGGTGCGTGCTGCAATTGCGAAGGAGGGCCATTGGGCCCGTGAATGCCCCGAGGAGGCAAAGGCCGGCGGCAAAAACACCAAGGGCAGGTCGTTCCTGAGCAGCAACAAGAACCACCTCCTTAAGAAGGCTAACAGGAAATACCTGGATTCCGGGGCTGAGGAGCACACCCAGGTTGAGAAGGTGGGGTTCGTCACCTACGAGAAGTCCTCCAAGGCAATGGTGGTCGCGAACGACAATGTCAAGCCGGTGGTCGGCCAAGGCGACGTGGAGGTGGAAGTCGTGGTGGGCGGCAAGAAGGAGCTGTGCATAATCCGTGATGTGCAGCACGTCCCCGGCCTGGCTAACATCTTGAGTGTTAGCCGCTTGACGGAAAAGGGGTATGAGGTGCTCTTCCACAGGAAAGGCGCAGTGGTGCACATTGACGGCGACGGCGAGGTCGTGCTGGAGGCGAAGCGCGAGGCTGGCCTCTACATTGTGGAGACCAAGGTGGTCCATGTGGCATCTGATGCAGCAGGTGCACATGATCGCGTCGTCAACATGGCCAAGGGAGGAAGCGCTGATTTGGAGCTTTGGCACCAACAGTTGGGACATTCGGCTCCTGTAACTGTTGAGGAGGTGGTGAAGCGTGACATGGTGCACAACCTTGTCATCGACGGTGCAGCAAACGCGGCAGCAGATGTAGCAATACACAAAAGGTGTGAACCTTGCAGTTTGGGCAAGGCACGGCACAAGCCGTTCAACGAAAACGCAGCTCACACAAAGGACCTGTTGTAGGTCGTGCACAGTGACGTGTGGGAACTATTCAAAATGTCGTTAAATAACGGCTTGAGATGCTTCGTCACCTTTATCCATGACTGTAGTAGGAAGCTCTACGTGTACTTCATGAAGCGCAAAGGCGAGGTCCTGGACCGGCTGAAGGAGTACGTCGCAGCGGTGGAGAGGCAGACTGGTCGGAAGGTCAGAGTGCTATGTAGCGACAATGGCTAAGAGTACGTGGGCTGCAGCGGGTGGATGAAGCAATAGGGAATCAAGTGGGAACCCACTATGCCGTACTCACCACAGTCCAATGGAGTGGTGGAGCGGGTGAACCAGATGCTGCTGAACATGGTGCAGACCATGCTTGTGGATGCGGGGTTGCCGCGAGGGTTCTGGGCGGATGTTGTGCGTACAGCGAGCTACACCATCAACCTCATCCCAACAACGGTGCTAAAGGATAAGGGCGGCTGGAAGATGCCGCAGGAGGTTTGGAACAGGCGCAAGGCAAACATGGCGCACCTGAAGGTGTTCGGGTGCAAGGCGTACGCGATGGTGCAGGCGGCGCAGAGACATGACAGGAAGCTGGAACCATGGGCGAAGACGAGCTTGTTTGTGAGAGTGCGTGCTCTCTGAAGAATAATCCTTGGTGTGTGGAGAGCACAGTTGCAGCTGAAAGATAGACTTGGAGAAATTCTCAAAGTCAGAGCTAGAAAATCACAGGCTAACTAGACTGAACTGAGTACAGGGTATCTATACTATCCGACCGGCTAGCCCATGCCTCAGCCTAATGCTTTCCTAGCTTGCTCCAACAAGCTACTTGCATTTGGTCTTGGTGCCCTACTTGCACCTGAACGCGGTGCCCTACTTGCACCTAGTGCCTTGTGCGAGAAATCCCCGGCCGTCGATCGTCCCGATTGATGGTCAAGCCTCTTTCTCGGCAAGCCGTCTCGTTGCTCCCGTATGCCTCCCAACGGTGGGTGTGGTCACCATGTTGGACACGCCACCGGTGGTACTGCGACCGTCGCTCAGTCGCAATCACCGTTCCGGGCTCTCTCGTTGACGGCGCTCGATGTCAGGAGCTCTCGCCGGAGAGAACCCCTTGGCGGATAGCGTGTCCCACACCCTTTTTGCCGAGGGGGCAACAACCACCCTCGCGTGGCGTGTTCGAAACGCCACGTGGGGGTTCACGCAAAACAGCCTCCTGGCGCCGGCGTGAACTCCACGTTGGTGCTCGCTCACGCGCTCGCTCCTCCTCCTCCTCCTCGCATCAGCGGTCAAGCGGAGGTGAGCTCGACCATGACCTGGATTTCCAGAAAGCGGAAAAAGGTCTCCATGCCCCCAAAACTCAAACGAGGCCCCGAGTATGCCAGAAAAGGTGGGCACCTCATTACATTGTTCCTCAGCTACGAGAGCGTGCAAAAGCACCATCTGGATAGTTTGCTCTGGAAGGTCTGCCGAGGCGTCTGGTGGATAATCCACCGGATCCTCAGGGCCAAAAACCTGGCTTGGTGTCCGAAACTCAGTAGAACATTTTGTTACTCGGGGACTTGGTCAAAACTCTGACTGCAGGTCCGCGGACAAGTTTCGAACCTCGTCACACCCCATCACCAAAATCGACCCAAAAGAGGGGAAGGTGCGTGAAAATAGTGCAGGGGACCCCTACACTACGTGCAATGGGATCTGCACCTTGGACAAGGCACTTCGCACGTGAAGAAAGGCGCCACGGCGTGTGCGCACCATGGAAGCATTAGTCCTTTCTGTGGTGGGCGAGACCTGCGCTTTGGCAAGCATAACTTGGGCTACGCTTGGCAGAATCACACGCGGTTTGGTGCGTTGGAAAGCTCATGAATGACCTTAAAAGTGTTCTGATCATGTCCATGTTAAAAAAAAGTAAAGTCGTGTTATTCCCTTCACAAAATTGATTGTCTCTAAACTCCTGCTCACATAGCGTGAGGCAACCATAAAGCTCACGCATAGTCTCAAATTTGCCCAAAACAGAAGAAGTGAACCACTAAAGATGATCAGACAAACTTCGGGACCACACCACGCGGATTCCTCCTGGCACTCCTTCCTGCCTGATTGAAAGACTTTGAGAGTGCACCACCTGATTTCACATCTAAACTCACCTTGTCCTCTTGGGAGACCCGCTTTAGTGCATGGGCACTGGACAAATTGCTGTCAGAGTACTACTAATCGGCCAAACCGCCCTTTGTTCCCCAACCTGCGGAGTCCGCCCGGGCTGTCCGTGCCCTCATTAACGCCGGGCTTGAGGGCCTGCTCGACAACGTTGGTACGTACAATGCTGATTCGTAATGTGGCACCCCCGATGATCCCATTAGTGCCTATGCTCTCATTCGTCGCTGCAAGATAGTGACTGGTCATGCTGCTCAAAGCTCCCTCATTGTATAGTTCAAAACGCTTCACATGCGTGCAGAGGAGAGGGCCGATGAGTACTGGGTGCACAGTCTACGTCTACTCCGTGACCTATGAACAACAGCATCAGGCCCTCCCTCTGCTTCTCTCTCCATTGTTGCTTGTCTCATTTACAAGCTCCCTGGCCCGTATCTGCATGCCTCCCAAAGTGAGCTTAAACGCCTTGCTGCTGTACCAGTCCCCGTCAACTCACCCCCGGGGATTGGGCCAGTCTACGAATTCATCGCCGTGTGGCTCACCGATTGGTGGAGAAACTTGCAAAACAAGCGTCTCCATTGTGCAGTCCTTGTTGCCATCAAGACTTCATCACCCTCCTCCTTAGCAGCATCCACCTCCACTCCCTCCTCTCCTCTCACTGCGGCCGTCTACACCACTCAAGCTGCTCACCATGGCGGGGGAGGTGGATCCGGCCGTGGACGCAGCAAGGGTCATGGCCGCAGCGGCAAGTCCTCCACTCCATCTCCTGCCCACACAGAGGTCACATGCTGGAACTGTGGGACTTGTGGCCATGCCGCCCCTAAATTTCCAACACCTCACGATGATTCCCGTCTTGCATCTGCCGTGCGTGCTCACTGGGCTCGTACTGGCGTCAACTCCTCTCCAACAGCCAGAGTTACTACAATGGTCACGCCATCCTCATCCTCTTCCTCTTCTGCCTCGACCTTGACCACCACTCTTACACCACTCCAATCCACAATCACTCCGCATGATTCTTGGGATTGGATCCCTCTTCCCTTGGGGCCTGCCTACTATTGGCCCCCTTCAACCTATTATGGTCATTTCTCTGACATCCGCTCCTTTGACTGATTTATTGACCGTCATGACAATGAGCGTGCACTTGAGTGCCGTCTTACCAAACTCCTCGAACTTCGTTCTTAGGGAGATGGAGTGTGAGTGGCCAGTCTCGTGTGTCTGTCTCTGAGTCAGTTGGGGCCCTTCATGGAGCCTTGTCAGGGTGTGTTCAAGGGGCCTTGCCTGATGATCGTTCTTGGATTGAGGATTTGTAGTCCCACACGTTCCCCTCTCATCTTGTTCATGCCTCCCGTGTTTCCCTTNTGGAGTGTGAGTGGCCAGTCTCGTGTGTCTGTCTCTGAGTCAGTTGGGGCCCTTCATGGAGCCTTGTCAGGGTGTGTTCAAGGGGCCTTGCCTGATGATCGTTCTTGGATTGAGGATTTGTAGTCCCACACGTTCCCCTCTCATCTTGTTCATGCCTCCCGTGTTTCCCTTCCTGGGACTGTTACTGTCTGCCTGGTTCTCCCCTCCAGCCATGTCTCCTCTTGCTTCTGGATCATTGACTCGTACGCCACCAATCACATGACCTCATGTTGCTCCTCTTCTGTCTCTCTCGGTACGGTGGGCTTTGTTTGTTTTGCCTGGACTGGCTCTGGCCAATTACTGCCTGTTCAAGGTGTTGGTGTTGTCTGTTTCATTGGCCCTGGCCGGGACCTTCCCATCGTGTTGTATGTACCTGAGCTTGAAGTCAGCCTCCTCTCTGTCACCACCGTTGATGATCAAGGCATTGACTTCTCGTCTAGCTGGTGGCACTGTTGCGCTTTGTTCTTCTGGCTGTGCTGTCCTTCGTGATGTACGTTGTGACCACTTGTTTTGTGCTCCAGTTTCTTGCCCCTCATCTTCTGCTACCTCTGCCTTTACTCACGTTACACCCTCCTTGTCGCCTACACATGTGGATCTCTTGCATCATCGTCTGTGCTACATTCACACTGCTGCCATTCAACATCTTCTCTTCCTCCATCCAGTTTTCAGCCTTGACTCTGCCACATTTGTGCCACCGTGCTCCATTGCCTGCCTCAACTCTGCTCGTGGCAAAATGCGCCGCTCTCCGTTCACTACGGCTGAGTCCACCACATCGCACCCTCTTTACCTTGTCCATGCTGATGTCATGAGTTCACTACATCAGGACTTCCTTGGTAGCCTTGGTCCCTATGTCCTGTTTTTGAGTGATGATTTCTCACGGTACTAGTGGATCTTTGCCCTTTGCCACAAGAGTGGCGTCACTAAGGTTCTTGAACCTGGCTTTCCTAGGCGGTGCATGCTTGTCTTTGCCCCTTGCGTGTCTTCCGCAACAGCCAGGGTGGTGAGTTCTTTGGTACCACCTCTTGCTTCCTTGCATGTCGTGGCGTCCATCTCGAGTCCTATGCTCTGTACACACCCTAGCAAAACGGAGTCTCCAAACTCTGGAACAACACACTGGCGGATGGTGTTCGCTCCCTTCTGTTGTCGTTTGGTCAGTCTCCTCTTTACACCCTTTGAAGCCATGTTATAAATCAATTGGATGTGGAATCGTGTCCCTCATGGTCCCCTCCCCCATCATGTCACCCCTTTCGTGCGTTGGACAGGCCGTTGTGCCGACCTTCACCATGCCCGTATCTGGGGATCTTTTGCCTTTTTTTGGTTTCCTACCGACCATTGGGATGGTAAGAATTATCCTTGTGGTCGTCTTTGTGTCGTCCTTGGTGTCTCACCTTTCTCCAAAGCATGGCGCTTCTAGGATCTAGTGTTGTATCGTGTCGTTGAGTCTCACAATGCTCTCTTCTTTGAGCATTAGTTTGAGTGTGACATCCCTTGTTTCTCTTCGGGTTCTCTCCCTCCGCCCTCTGGGGGAGGCACTTTTCCCTCGCTGTTAACTGTTCTCCCCTTGGTGCGTCCGTCACCCACCTCTTCTGACCTTGCCTCTGCACCATCTATCCCTGCTGTGCCGCCAGCCGGCTCTGATCCCTTCACCATGTCTGCACCATCTGCTGCCTCTGAGCCCTCAGTTTCTTCTGTGCCACCTGCCACTCTAGAGCCAACTGTCTCCTCTGTGCCACCTGGGGGCTCTGAGCCCTCTATCCCTTCCGTACCACCTGGGAGCTCTAAGCCCTCTGCCCCTTTTGTGCCGCCTGTTGCTCCTAAGCCCTCTATCTCGCCTACACCACCTGCTGCCTCTGAGCCATCTCCTGTCTCCTCTGTGCCTCCCATTTCTCCCTACACTCAGGGTTGTCGCCTTCGGGCACTTCCCTCTGACTCCCGCCCTGTCATCTCAGGTGATCCTGGTCTCCGTGCCCTTGGCCTTGTGACCACATCCTCACCTATTGCTGTGTCTGTGGTCCACCCTTGTATCTCCCTCGGCTACACTCTCACTAAGCAGG
>SZWC01011405.1:10850-21517 GCA_023375785.1 Penium margaritaceum
TCTGTCTATCTATCTATCTATCTATCTATCTATCTATCCATCTATCTATCTATCTATCTATCTATCTATGTATCTATCTATCTATCTATCTATCTATCTATCTATCTACCTACCTACCTACCTACCTACTTACCTATCTATCTATCTATCTATCTATCTATCTATCTATCTATCTATCTATCTATCTATCTATCTATCTATCTATCTATCTATCTATCTATCTATCTATCTATCCATCTATCTTTTTATCTATCTATCCATCTATCAATCAATCTATCTATCTATCAATCTATCTATATATCTGTTTATCTATCTATCTATCTATCTATCCATCCATCCATTAGACAACAGAACCGCGGGTGGCAGCGTTGCAAGGAGCTCTCAAACGTGATTCCAAAGGGAGTGGTCCCGGACAGGCCAGGTTCCGGGGTCTTGTCAGAGTGAGCCTGCCACATCAATAGGCCTCCGTGGTCCCGGCAAACTGGATTTCACCATGTGGCGTGTCTCAGTAGCTGCACATGCCATGTTACCAAGCCTTCCATGTCACCAACGCCGCTTGGACAGCACAGGACATCATTCGAAGCGTGAAGGGTATCGGCGGGTAGCCCTTGGAGAGGGCTCCATACTGGGCCCACTCCGGCTCTACCACATGGCATAGAGAGGAAGCGTGCAGCAACAAATCCCGGCGGACTGCTGACGTCAGAATTCTTGCCGGGCCATGGTGGGCCCACTCTACCGTTTGAGGCAAGAGTGGGCCCGTTGGATAGCCCTGGCCGTGGGCTTTCCAACGAGCCCACTCCCACCCTGCCACGTGGTGGGAGTGGGGAGCAAGAGGGAGAAAGGGGGGGCGACCAACTCCTCAAGGCGGGGGTGGGCGACACCCACAACGGACTGCCGCCCCATGCATGCCGGACTGGGGATGCCACACAGCGGGCAGCAGTGGGGGGGGGCCTCCACCCCCTTTCCCTCTGCTCCTTGCCCCAATCCCTTGATTGGGGGGGGGATGGAAGGTGGTCAGCAGGGGGGGTAAGCGAAAGGCGGCCGGCGGGAGCGAGGCTCAATCATCGGCCACCAAAGGGCGGATGACGGAGGAGGAGGGCGGGATCGGCAACGAGGGGGCCATTTGGCAGATTGACGGCCCCGAAGACAACCCCCTTGGCCTGTCAATCTCAGCCATTGGCAAGACAAGGGGGGAGGGGTTCCCCTCTTGCTTCCCCTGTGAGAGGAGTCCCCACTCATTGGGGGCCCTTGATTTCTTTGAGGTACCGAGACGGAGCAGGGGTTTGCAAAATACCAAAAGAGGGTATTTCTAGAATGCCAAGGGTTCCGTGCAACAATCGAACTTCCTCCCTCAGCACACACAACACCAAATGCCCCGATTTTGCTCCAAAAAATCGAGAAAAAAAGCATAGTGCACATCATCCCATTTCGGGGAACCCCCCAGGTCCTGCTTCCATCTCCATCACCACTGACAGAAAAACCCACCCTCCAACCACCCACAACCTCGCTGGCGGAATCCTCGAAAGTGGAGTTCAAGGGGGTGGAACAACGGAAACCACCATCACGACCAGCTTGCAGCAGGTACAAGACGATGGGGAAAGGGCCGCAAAGCTGGCAAAAAAAGCAAGCAAACATCTGAGAAGCACAATAGGAGAGGGCGCGATGACGTGCGGTCAGCAAGGCGAGACAACAGGTGGCACGAGACTCTGCAGAGGGGAAGCAAGAGCCACAGTAGGAGAGGGGAGGTGGACCAGGTAGCCCCACGAAAACCATGGAGAAGGACTGAGAGGAGGTCATAATAGGGAGACAAGGCAAGAAGGACAGAGGGGAGGAGGGTGCAGTAAGGAGGAAAGAGAAAATGGGAGAGACAAGAGGGATATAGGCCAGCAGAGCACCAGCTAAGACTAGGGAGCGGCACGACCACAGTATAGAGGACAGGTCCGGGGATAGGCACCAGCCTGTGAGGGGCTGAGTGAGAAAGGGAAATGGCAAGAAGGCAAGCGGCCAAGAAGAAGCAAAGGTTGCGATGGAGAGAGTGGAGCTTGAGCCCTTAGGGAGGGGCCCAAAGGACAAAGACAAGGGCTGCAGGAATACAACGGGGGCCGTCACAAGTCGAAGCAAAGTAGAAGAAAGGAGTGTAACAAATGCAACCCAACAGTGGCCAACGAGGATAGGTAGAGATGGCGCAAAAGCTATGGGAGGAGGTGGTCCTGGTATGCGGGGCAATGCAAGAGGACACTAGAGACAGGATCCGAGGACTATTTCTTTGCTACGATGAGGTCATAGGCTGCCACTTGACCATCCTCAAGGGGCACACAGATGCCCTCCGATAGGAATTGCAACGGGTCTAGGTGGTGTAGGCACTGTAAAAATCACGCGTGCACAAGCTACATGAAGCTACGTGCGAGGTGCAGGCAGTAGTCACAATCCAGGCAAGGGGGAGGGAGCATGACGGGCTGGAGGACAAGCAAGCACGATGGGAGGTTGCAAGGGGATGTGAGAATATGCGCAATACGGCACTAGGTGCGCTCGGCCAGAAGAAGAGAGGACTTGGGGAACTCGCGAGGGCTTTGACTGTGCAGTGGGCACTGTCTTAGAGGACTAACCACGTGAGTCAGGCCTTGGAGAACAGAGTAGTGCAATTAGAGGAATGGGGCCTAGCAAAACCAGAGGACATAGAGATGGCCGAGGGAGCAGATAAGAAAGAGTTGGTGATTCAAACGAGACACACACAAAGGGAAATGATGCCAGGGCCCATGAAGATAGGATATGGGGGAGATGCACCTCAATCAAACGAGGGGAGAGGAGGAGAGGAGGAGGATACAAGGGGAGAGACAAGCGGGAAGGTCCCTAGTGCTAGGGACCATACCACCTGAGGGAGTGGGGAGAGCGGAGGGAGTGGAGGGAGTGCAGCCAGAGCAAGCGGATCAGGGGCAGGAGCTGATGAGGAGGGGGATGACGGGAGGAGACGATGGGAGGAGAAGGAAGAGAGTGGGTGAAGAGGAAGAGGAAGGAGAAGGAGAGGAAGAAGAGGGGAGCCGAGAGGGGATGCAAGGAGAAGAGGGTGCAAGGGCCTGCCCAACAAAGGGGGGACGTAGTGCCAACATTGACCATAGTACCATGGACTACAGAGGGGGCAAGAGGGCCGATCATGATGATGGACAGGCCGACAGGGATGCAAAAAGTGTGCATGAAGATGGGGGCAAGGCGAAAGCGTGGAAGTAGGAGGGCTGAGGAAGGCAAGGCTTTGGGTCTAGGGGAGGGAGTGAAGGCCACAGAGAGATAGAAAGAGGCAAGTGATCATAGAGAAAGAAAGTGATCGATGAGTGGACATTCTGGCTATAGCCATGAGGGTTACTACTTGAGCTCGGCGGCATAAGGCATTCAGCGACAGATCCAGGAGGGGATAGCAAAAGTGCGCAATGGAGCTTACTATGTGGATGAGGGTCTCCCACTTTGCATAAAAATCACACAAGTCCGCATTGTCCCCTCAGCTGTTGAAAGCGGTGCGCTGCCAGCGGCTTGGTCAGGAAGTCTGCCAACATCATGCTTGAAGGGCAGAACTTGATCTGCACCACCTGCTTTGCCACGAGCTCGCGGATGAAGTGGTACCGCAGGTCGATGTGCTTGGTGCGGGCGTGAAACTTGGCGTTCTTGGTCAGAGCAATGGCGCTCATGTTGTCACAGTAGATGGTGGTCGCTGTGGTCTGCTTCTGTCCAAGGCTTGCCAGCAGCTCACGCAGCCACACGGCTTCCTTTGCTGCTTCACTCAGGGCGATGTACNTCCCCTCAGCTGCTGAAAGCGGTGCGCTGCCAGCGGCTTGGTCAGGAAGTCTGCCAACATCATGCTTGAAGGGCAGAACTTGATCTGCACCACCTGCTTTGCCACGAGCTCGCGGATGAAGTGGTACCGCAGGTCGATGTGCTTGGTGCGGGCGTGAAACTTGGCGTTCTTGGTCAGAGCAATGGCGCTCATGTTGTCACAGTAGATGGTGGTCGCTGTGGTCTGCTTCTGTCCAAGGCTTGCCAGCAGCTCACGCAGCCACACGGCATCCTTTGCTACTTCACTCAGGGCGATTAACTCTGCTTCGGTGGAGGAGAGGGCGACGCACTCTTGCTTCTTGCTCCTCCAACTGACTGCACCTCCCCCGAGCACAAACACAAACCCACTAGTTGACCTCCTTGTGTCCAGGTCACCTCCCCAATCTGCGTCACTGTAGCCGATGAGGATGGGACTGTTGTTGCCGTTGAAGGTGAGGCAAAGGTTGCTGCTGCGATGAAGGTAGCGCAGCACGCGTTTGACTGCCTCCCAATGCGGCACGCCTGGATTCGCGCAGAATTTGCTTAACACTCCCACTATTTGGCTGATGTTGAGGCGCTTGCCGACTGTTGCATACATGAGGCTTCCAACCGCTGCTTGGTACGGCACTGCTTCCATGCGGCTGCTCTCTTGCATGCCACGGGGAGTCTGCATCATGCTCAGCTTTGCTCCCACTTCCAGTGGTGTTGTTGCTTTGCGCGATCCTGCCATGTTGAAGCGCTTGATGATGTCGCTCATGTACGTGCTCTGTGACAACTCCAAAGTCTGCTGCTGCCGGTCACGCTTGACCTGAAGGCCAAGGTAGTAACTGAGCTCTCCCATGTCTTTCATGTCAAACCTCGCAGCAAGGGACTGCTTCACATCGTCCAAAAGAGACTTTGAGTCAGATGCAATGAGCAGATCATCAACATAGAGCAAGATGATGATCTAGTTTTCCTCTTGTGCGTCCCCATAGACAACATGGTCTGCTTCACTACGCACAAAGCCAAGGCCAGCTAGCTGCTCATCCATCTTGTGGTACCATGCTCGTGGTGCTTGCTTCAGGCCGTAGAGGGCCTTCACAAGCTTGCACACCAAATCCGCCTTTCCCTCCACCACATACCCCTCCGGCTGCTCCATGTACACATCCTCCTCGAGGTCACCATTCAGGAATGCACAAGTCACATCCATTTGGTGCACCTCCCAGTCCATAGCAGCAGCAAGAGTGAGGATCGCTCGGATGGATGGGAACTTCGCGACAGGTGCAAATGTCTCATTGTAATCCACACCCTTAGTCTGCGCATACCCCTTTGCAACCAGCCGTGCTTTGTACCTGAGCACCTTACCATCCACAGCACGCTTGCGCCTGAAGATCCACCGGCATCCGATCACCCGGCTGCCGCGTGGAGCCTCCTCGAGAGTCCAAGTGCCGTTCTTCATGAGCGCACCATACTCCTCATCTGCAGCGACACGCCAATCTACCGCCTCGGCGCTGTGCATGGCTTCAGCAAATGTGGCTGGGTCATCGGTGACTGTGAGGAAGAGAAGCTCGAGGTCAGACGACTCCGTTGGTGGTGGAATGGTGCACACGTTCACCAGCTCCTCCAACGGCCTCTGTTTGCTTGCGAGGGGCTCGGATTGCCTCAGCGGCTCCCCACTGTCCTTTGCACCTTTGTTGAGACGTGCGGACCGTCGTGGCAGCTGTTGTGCGTTGCTTTGTTGCTCCTCCTCATCAGATTCTGCTGCCGGCTCCTTCTCCTTCTCAGCTCCCTCCACCTCCTTGTCGTTGCCGCTGTCACCGCCATCTTCCACACCGCCCTCTTCCGCTACCGGTACTTCTCCCACTTCAGGTACAAGTGCGGGAGCAAGTGGAATAGCAGTCATAGGGCTCCAAGTCTAGCCCTTCTCGTCCTCTTGAAAGACAACGTCGCGGCTGCGGATGATCTTGCGAGCAGCGAGGTTGTAGAGGCGGTATCCCATGGTGTCGTAGCCGAGGAAGGCGGCCTTCACCGATTTTGCGTCCAGCTTGTTACGGCTGCCGGCGGGCACGTGCACGAATGCGCCACACCCGAAGACTTTCAGGTGTGATACTGTTGGCTTGCGTCCCGTCCACGCCTCCTCCGGTGTCATCAGTGGCACCGCGCGCGTGGGACTCCTGTTTTTCAGGTACACGGCAGTGTTGACCGCTTTCGCCAAGAAGGTTGGCGGGAGCTCCGCGTCTTGGAGCTTGCTGCGAACACGCTCCATGAGTGTGCAGTTCGCGCGTTCAGCCACGCCGTTCAGCTGCGGTGTTCCAGGTGGGGTGACCTCGCGCTTGAGGAAGGTGCGGAACTCGTTGGAGAGGTACTCTCCTCCACCATCGGTGCGAAGCACCTTCAACCGCCTGCCATTCTCATTCTGTGCAGCAGCAATCCACACCTTGAGAGCATCAAAGCACTCATCCTTTCCAGCCAGGAATGACACCCACGTCTTCCTCGACTTGTCATCAATGAACGTGACAAAGTACAACTTGCCGGACAAGGATTGTGATGGCATGGGACCACACAAATCGAAGTGAACGAGTGAGAGAAGCTCAGTCGCGCCCTTCCCTTCCCGTGTTAAAGGAGAGCGTGCTTGCTTCCCTTTGATGCAGCTCTCACAAGCCGATGCACCAGGCTGCTTCACCCCCTTGAGCTCCAGGCCGCGGACCATCTGTTGCATGGAGATGATGGCGCCAAAGCCGAGGTGACCGAGCTGGCGGTGCCACAGGCCGATGTCATGTTTTCCCTCTCTCACTGCGAACGCTGAGTCGGCTCCCTTCTCCGATGCCACGTAGAGGCAGTAAAGACCGTCCTCCTTGTCCGATTTTGCAAGCACACGCCCCGCACTTGCAGAGATGGTGCAGCCACCATTCTCGAAGCAAACCTGCATGCCTTCGGAGATGAGAGATGAGACAGAGAGGAGGTTACCTGCCAGCCCCGGAACATGGAGCACCCCCTTCACACGACGTTCCACGTGCTTGCCCTCAACGGAAGCACAAAACACAATCTCACCCTCCCCAACCGCCATTTGCACATGGTTATCCCCCATGTACACCCGACGAAGCTCAATGACGGTGTAGACAACGAACCACTCCCGGCGACACGTCATGTGCCCTGTGGCTCCCGAGTCGATGATTCAGAACAGGGCGGTGGTGTCGGAGACGTGTAGGACCCGGATGGTGGTCACAAATCCACTCTCCCAATCTGCTGTGTTCGCGGAAGCGTCGGACTGTTTTCCTGCTCCCACTCCAGCCGCAAGGTCTGCCTTCTTCTTGCGACATTCGCGCCACCAATGGCCCGGCTTCTTGCAGTAGTGGCAGTTCCCCTTCTTCTTTCCTCCTCCGCCGTTGCTCCTGGTTGGTGTAGCACCGCCCCCATGACCAAAGTTGGTGATGAGAGCGACGTCCAGTCCGCTTCCGCCCTCTTCTCCCTTGTGCCGATCCTCCTCAAATAGCAGGCTCTCCTCCACGTCATCGAGGGAGAGCTTATCGCCACGCTGGTCCAGGGCAACAATGAGAGGAGTGTAGCTGCTAGGAAGACCAGAAAGGATGGTTAGCATGAGCACACGCTCCTTGACAGGGTCCTCAATCGCAGCAAGCTGGTCAGAGAGAGACTTCACCATGTTGATGTAGTCAATCATGGATCCGGACTCATCCATCTTCACAGTGTGAAAGCGACGACTCAGCTGCATATTCATGAGGATTGACTTGGAAGCATAAGTAGAATGAAGCTTTTTCCAAACCTCCTTTGGCGTGAGGATGCCACGGATGAGGAATTGCTGCCGTTTGGCGAGGTGGAGGTAGATGGTGGCGAGGGCGCGGTCACGCTTCTCGCGGTAGGTACGGGCCTCGACAGGGGAGAGGGAGCTTTCTGCTGGTTCCTGCTCCTTCTCATCCACCTGGCTCCAGAGACCCTTCTCCATCAGCACCATCTTCATGTTGTTGCTCCAGTTGAAGAAGTTCTTGCCTTCAAACTTGGCGATGTTGACGCCGGCCACCACAGAAGCGGATGTCGCCATGNTTATATGCCTCATTTGGCTAAGGGAGCACTGAGATCCACTCTGTCAAAGCTCACCCTCTAGCACACTCCTAGCCTAGCGGGATGAGCGGCAGTCACCTTGTCACACAAGAGAATTATGTCTTGCACGGC
The DNA here is from genome assembly GCA_023375785.1 of Penium margaritaceum. Classification (NCBI taxonomy): domain Eukaryota; kingdom Viridiplantae; phylum Streptophyta; class Zygnematophyceae; order Desmidiales; family Peniaceae; genus Penium; species Penium margaritaceum. The sequence goes on from SZWC01011405.1 coordinate 18,819, forward strand.
CTGCATGGCTAATAATCATGGACTGGTCCTTCCTTGAAGTCTCTTGGACGTCTTCCAACCGTCTTTTTTCCTTGAAGGCCGCTCTCAGCAGTCCTGGCCAATAATCCTGCCGCCTTTTGAGCTCAAAGTGCTCAGGTCGTCACTTGAACCCGACCCATGATCTCCAAACTTTGGAAATCCATATCTCACTCAAACGGACTCCAAATCGAGTTCCGTAAAGTGCGTTAGAACCTGTCAAACATCCTTTATGAAACTGTGATGCCAGATGATTTTTATCGAGCAACCTATTTTTGTCACTTTCTGGCACTCTCATTTCCATCAGAGGGCACAAGGAGGGAGGATCCTGACGAGGACGCTAGTGAGCGTCAGGAATGGATGGCAGGGCAACACGCACTAGGAGCAGGCCTGGCGGACCCGGAGCAGATCCTTGGGGTGAAGGGTTGGTAGGCCAAGCGGCGGAGGATTAAGGAGAGACAGTCGGCACAGCAAGAGACGCGTCGGGCACGGCAAATGCGAGGACAGCACACCCAACGTGAGCTAGCCCACCGTGAGAGGGAGCAGATAAAGGAGGGGGAGTCCTCCCCGGGAGACCGGCTTCGAGGGAAGCAGCCGGGTGGCAGAGCAGGTGGAGGAGGACATCCACTGGGAGACAGGGAGTCTTTGAGGAGAGCATGGGAGAGGCGTGACCATGACCATTGACCCGAGGCTGAGGGGAGTGCGGGAGATGACGCAGACAGTGACGCATGACGGTTTCTCCAAGAGTTATTCCTTGTGACACCACCAGAGAGGAGGGGTGAGAGGGGAGCAGTGGGACCAGAAGAACACAGGCGAGACTGAGATTTGTGGGAGGGTTAGATGGCCTAAAGGGACATGGGAAAGCGACGAAAACGCAAGGTTTTGAGACCGGGAATTGGGGGTGGAGGTGCGGCAGTGGCTGAACAGTTGGCCAGAGAGACCACCATAGACCAACCTCAGGTGAGAGGAGTGACGACAGGTGCTACAAGAGGGCCCGGAGGAGGAGCTCGGCAGGGCACAACCATGGGGAGGGGAGGACGGAGACAGTCAGTTGTAGCACCAAGGTGTGCCCAGAGAGGTAGGGGAGATAGCCACTAGGGCACCACAGGCAGAGGCAAGTAGCAGCAACGGCCGGGGGATGACATGGGTGGGGAGCAGAGCAGTGGCTAGCACTGGGAGCGGATGTGGCAGTGGGCAAAGGGACAGGAGTGGGGCCGACTGTATGGGGCTGAGGTACTCCCCCCTAAATGTACTCGCAAGTTCCATCAGGCGCACAGGACTTAGTTTTGGCAGCGGTGACAGTCCCCTTGGTGAGGTGCACATCCCATCTCATGGATGCTGTAGGGCCCCTCCATCTATCTATCTATCTATCTANTTATATGCCTCATTTGGCTAAGGGAGCACTGAGATCCACTCTGTCAAAGCTCACCCTCTAGCACACTCCTAGCCTAGCGGGATGAGCGGCAGTCACCTTGTCACACAAGAGAATTATGTCTTGCACGGCCTGCATGGCTAATAATCATGGACTGGTCCTTCCTTGAAGTCTCTTGGACGTCTTCCAACCGTCTTTTTTCCTTGAAGGCCGCTCTCAGCAGTCCTGGCCAATAATCCTGCCGCCTTTTGAGCTCAAAGTGCTCAGGTCGTCACTTGAACCCGACCCATGATCTCCAAACTTTGGAAATCCATATCTCACTCAAACGGGCTCCAAATCGAGTTCCGTAAAGTGCGTTAGAACCTGCCAAACATCCTCTATGAAACTGTCATGCCAGATGATTTTTATCGAGCAACCTATTTTTGTCACTTTCTGGCACTCTCATATCCATCATTCTCCCACTTTGCGAGAATAAAAATCACACAAGTCCGCATTGCCCCCTCAGCTGCTGAAAGCGGTGCGCTGCCAGCGGCTTGGTCAGGAAGTCTGCCAACATCATGCTTGGAGGGCAGAACTTGATCTGCACCACCTGCTTCGCCACGAGCTCGCGGATGAAGTGGTACCGCAGGTCGATGTGCTTGGTGCGGGCGTGAAACTCGGCGTTCTTGGTCAGAGCAATGGCGCTCATGTTGTCACAGTAGATGGTGGTCGCTGTGTTCTGCTTCTGTCCAAGGCTTGCCAGCAGCTCACGCAGCCACACGGCTTCCTTTGCTGCTTCACTCAGGGCGATGTACTCTGCTTCGGTGGAGGAGAGGGCGACGCACTCTTGCTTCTTCCTCCTCCAACTGATTGCACCTCCCTCGAACACAAACACAAACCCACTGGTTGACCTCCTTGTGTCCAGGTCACCTCCCCAATCTGCGTCACTGTAGCCGATGAGGATGGGACTGTTGTTGCCGTTGAAGGTGAGGCAAAGGTTGCTGCTGCTGTCGAGGTAGCGCAGCACGCGCTTGACCGCCTCCCAATGTGGCACACCCGGATTCGCGCAGAACTTGCTTAACACTCCCACTGCTTGGCTGATGTCGAGGCGCGTGCCGACTGTTGCATACATGAGGCTTCCAACTGCTGCTTGGTACGGCACTGCTTCCATGCGGCTGCTCTCTTGCATGCCACGGGGAGTCTGCGTCATGCTCAGCTTCGCTCCCACTTCCAGTGGTGTTGTTGCTTTGCGCGCTCCTGCCATGTTGAAGCGCTTGATGATGTCGCTCACGTACGTGCTCTGCGACAACTCCAAAGTCTGCTGCTGCCGGTC